>RJVU01075617.1:5166092-5193737 GCA_003731715.1 Anabarilius grahami
AAAAAAAAAAAATATATATATATATATATATATATAAAATGTTAAAACGGCTTGCCATACTATGTTTCTCTCTGTCTGTGTTTTCCAGCTGCCAATATGAAGGTTGTTTTGTCCAAAGGTTTTTGGTATACTGGTGCTGGACATAACCCAGTCCAGCTGACGTGTGCTTACAGGAAATACAAACAGACTTTGAATTAGAACTGCCCTTGTTAAGAGGACAAATTGCAATATTCATTATCTTAAGTGGAGGATTTTGGACGATATCACGTCTCTTCAAGCAGTTCAGCAGCTCAGTCATCTCTATGTTGCCAAAGATCACTGACATGAATTTAAAACTTATTGCTCTGCCTGCCCTCTCATGCACATGCTAATCAATAGAGTTTAAAATATTGCAGCTCTTCAATGATGACGTGCTGTCTGCTGCATCAGAAATCTTAACAGGACAGGAGTGTGTGTGCGCATGTGTCTTCGTCATAAACAGACACACACATACTCTGTTTCTGATAATGTTTTTTTTCTAACACAATTATGACAACCTGGTGGATATGTTGGCTTTTAAAACCTTCAAGTACTTTTGCTTTCTCATTTTATTGTGAGAAACTTCCATACGACACTTGATGTTTGTTATGCAGTGTTGTGAGTGTACCTTGTGTTTGATTAATTATTCATGAATCAGAGCAGGTTTTTGATACCGATAGGTCCTTACTCATCATCTGCAGGCTGTTTGTGAGAGATAGAGATGCTGACTCACTGGTCTTTCTTTTCAGAAGTGAGTCATTCCTTCTTTTATGGACATATGATCACTTTGCCATTTTAAAGAGAAACAGTGTCCTTTTGATAGATAGATAGATAGATAGATAGATAGATAGATAGATAGATAGATAGATAGATAGATAGATAGATAGATAGATAGATAGATAGATAGATAGATACCTAAAACATTGGACAGACGCAACAGCCCTACAAAGTAAATTGGAATGCTATTTGGCCCTAAACAGAGAATATGAATTGGCAGGATACCTGAGTACAGTGAGTTACCCTAAACTGAGAAAAGTCCTGAGCATGTACAGACTCAGTGAACACAATCTCACCATAGAGACAGGCAGACACAGACAGACCTGGCTACCAAAGGAAGACCTGTGTCCCCACTGCACAGAGAATGAAGTGGAAACAGAACTGCACTTTCTGACATCCTGCCCTAAATTTGCACAAATTTAGGGACACTTTCTATCCCCATTTCACAACTCACCACAAAGACTTCCATCAGAAACCAAATATGGACAAACTCCCATACCTGCTAGGAGAAAGCCCAGCAAGCTCAAACCTGGCCGCCAGGTATGTGAGGTCCTGTCACCAGGAAAGAGCCTCCAGCGGGACAGAACTACCAACACACGCACTAAATGCGTAGAGACACTTCTATAAATATTATAAGATTGAACATTTTTATTGCAATTTTTTTATTGCTTTTTTATTGCTAGATTTTTTCTTTCTTCATTATTATTATTTATTTATTTTTATTGACAGTGTTATTAATGCTTTGGCAATGTAAAGATTCCTTTCTCCATGCCAATAAAGCTATTTTAAATCTTGAATCTTGAATCTTGAATCTTGAATCTAGATAGATAGATGGATGGATGGATGGATGGATGGATGGATGGATGGATGGATGGATAGATAGATAGATAGATAGATAGATAGATAGATAGATAGATAGATAGATAGATAGATAGATAGATAGATAGATAGATAGATAGATAGATAGACATAGTTTTAAGCTCAACTGCTTTACTGCACCATTCTAAAATAAGATTTATCAGTATTAAAAACGCCTTTTAGAACAACGCAGACTGAAATCGAGAGTAGCCTAATGGACTAAGATGCCAACCTAATGAAGTTTGTCCACTGGATTTTTGCTGACCATGCAGACAACCTCATCTACTCAACCAAGTGACCATTAGGGTCTTCAATCCATAACAGTATGATCGTTGTGTGGTGGGGTGGGTTTTGTGGTGCTTTTTAAGTGTTTCTGTATGCCTACACATTGAGAGTACTTTGCTTTTGTGGACCATTTTAACTTTGTCCATTTTAATATTGTATAAGTGCATACCCTAAACCGATATGAGCCTGACATAAAGGAATAGGTCAGTCAAAAATTTAAGTTCTGTCATAATTTACCCACCCTCATGTTGTTCTAAGCCCATATATGACTTTCTTTTGTGTATGAAAGGTGAACTAAGCAAACAAGTTAAATTTTTTAGCTGCTTTACTGGATTTTTTTTTTTTTTTTTTTCAGAGTACAGTGCATTTTTTGGTTTTGTTTTGTCCGCAATGTTTGTTTTGTTTATTTTGTTTTGTTGTTTTGTACACAGAGTAGTGGATTTGTTTGTTTTGTTTTGTTGTTTTGTTCGGAGTGTATATCAAACTGCCAAAGTGATGTGATTTCAGTAAACGAGGCTTTGTTACATTATAAGTGTTTTGAAATTTCAATGGTTCACCACTGGGGGGGCGTGACTTTGGCAGTTTGATACACACTCCGAACCACTGATTCGAAACAAAAGATTCGTAAAGCTTCGAAGCTTCATGAAGCAGTGTTTTGAAATCGCCCATCACTAGATATTGTTGAATAAAGTCATTATTTTGTTTTTTGGCACACAAAAAGTATTCTCATCGCTTCATAACATTAAGGTTGAACCACTGTAGTCACATGAACTGTTTTAAATACATCTTTAGTAGCTTTCTGGGCATTAAAAGTGTTAATTGTCTTGCTGGCAATGCAGGCCTCACTGAGCCATCGGATGTTCTGAAGATGAAGATGTTTTTTTTTTACAGAGTACAGTGCATTTTTTTGGTTTTGTTTTGTCCACATTGTTTTTTTGTTGTTGTTGTTGTTGTTTTGTCCAGAGAGTAGTGGATTTGTTTGTTTTGTTTTGTCCACAGAGTAGTGGATTTGTTTTGTTTTTGTTTTGTCTGTGTGTTGCAGTACAGAGGATGGGGAGGGTTAACTAATCAGACTAAAGGAGTGTTTCAGAGAAGCCCTCATATGCGAAACAAATATGAAAGCTGTCATGCAGGCGAATTCAGATACAAGGGTTGGATCCAAATGCAGTAGGTTAATTAGAGCAAGTGCTTCTCAAAACTGTCAACCCCCCGCCCCCAGAACTGCACATTTTGTATGTCTCCCTCATCAGACACAGCCAGTTCAAGTCTTGCAGTCTCTACTAATGAGCTGATGAGTTGAATCAGGTGTGTTAAATGATGGAGACATACAAAATGTGCAGTGGTGGGGGGTCCCCACAGGTTTGACAAGCACTGAATTACGCTGCCTTCACATGCTATCGGAAATTTGGTAATTCCCACTTCTGAAGTCGTGATTACAAGCTTATCACATTCAAGTTTCTGGAGGGGAGGACGTTAATGTGCAATTTTTACCTAGGAAACTCGTATTTATGACAATTCCGAGAGCAAGTGAATAGTCCCAAAATTACACAGGACTACAACAAACTCATTTTTTACCCATAACCAAAAAATTAAAATTCTAGCTTAATTCTCATTTTTCTGTTTATTAAACAAACAAAACCAAAAAAAATAATTTCTTTTTATTTCTTTTTCAATAGAAAATCTAATGACCAGATGGTACATGGATGTGAGTACAGAGCATTTTTTGGTTTTGCTTAGTTTTACCCACAGAGTACAGTGTTTTTTTGTTTGTTTGTTTTTTTGACACATAAATGGCCCGGTTTCACAGACAGGGCTTAGACTAAACCAGGATTAGGCCTTAGTTCAGTTAGGATATTTAAGTAGTTTTTAGACGTACCCTATAGACAAAAACATTACTGGTGTGCATCTTGAGACAAAACAATGGCACTGACATATTTTAAGAGATGTCAGTACAAGTTGCTTTCAGTTAAAGCAGCTCAAACATGCATTTTAGTCTAGGACTAGCTTAAGCCTTGTCTGTGAAACCGGGGGAAGGGCTTTTCACACTGCGCTTAACCCCGGGTTATCGTCGTTCTAACCCTGGGTAAAGGAATGTTTCACAATTGTAATTTAAAAGTGGGGTTAGCACCGCATTTTACCTGGGGTTATGAAACACTGCTTTTTGCAGTGTTAACCCCGCATTGCGGTGCCAAACTTGTACAGTGTGAATGTTACAGCTACGCTACTCATGCTGCCTTCACGTGCTGTTGGAAATTTGATAATTCCCACTTCTTTCGAAATGGGGGGGCGTTCATGTGCAGTTTTTACCTAGGAAACTTGTATTTACGATAATTCCAAGAGCACGTGAAGGCAGCATCATATTTGCGCGCTTTGGACAGTCACGGAAACACTGCGCATTGTATAAACAGTAAATTTAGTGTTTGAGAGGAAAAATGTCAAATGCTGACAGAAAACGGTGAAGTTTGAGTGAAGACCTTACCTTTATAGTCCGAAATGTCCATTCAGCATAAACTCGATAGTACAGTCGGCAATACGAGGATGGCAATGTAAACAGATCGCGTGCTGCATTTATCCAGTCAATGACACAGACACCGCAAATATGCAAATAAGAACATTAACCCAGGGTTTAAGAATGTACAATGTGAAACTGAGGATTCCGTTTTAACCGAGGTTTAGAATGACCCAGGGTTAACTATTTCAAGTGTGAAAAGGCCTATGTAAGTTACAGATACTGTCAATGTACACCAGGGATGGGCAACTCCGGTCCTGGAGGAAACTGTCATTAGAATTCAACTCCATCCTTAAAACCTCACCTAAAAACTCAAATTAAAGTATGGAGCTAAATTTTCCAGGACATTGGCTCTAGATTTGCCCATCCCTGATGTATACTGTAGTGTTCACAGATTCACAGCATCTCTTCCAAAACACCATGTTCAAAATCTGTTAATCAGTTGAACATCTTAATGTCTTGTGATGCATAGTAAACTCTCATGGTATCTGTTAGAGAGCAATTTCATGCTATAGTCAGGCATGACAGGAAATGCATTTTTAATTGATCTGTGAGAATTCTGATGTGGACAGCAACAGAGTCAATCTGAAATGTATGCAATACGTCTGACTGTTTGCAGAAAAACAAAGAGATTAAGAAATGTTAAGATGCTAAACTGAGTGTGTAATCAAAACGATGAATCTGATTAACTGGGTTACAGAGCACTTTGAATCTCATTAAGCTTATTGGTGTTGGAAAGAAGGCAAAAATAAAAGGAGAAAGAAGAAAGAGCATAATTTTGAAGTTGAGAACTGGTATGAAAGAGTAAATTTAGTAAAACAGTAAGCAGCGTTAGATTGATATTAATGAAGTTAGATTGAGCAGAAAATGATATATAATAATGGGTGGAGCATTATATATTAAGAGTAGAAAGAGTGATCAAGATTACACAGAAAAAGATGTTTACACTATGGCAGCTGTCTTAACTCATGTCCAGTCATAACTGCATTATAAACATTTAAAACATTCCAGAATGCATTAAGTCTATAAGCCTGTCCAAAACCACAACAGTAGTCATTTGATATTCACAGTTGCCTCAATGAGCATCGCTGCAGTGTAGCTGGTCAATATGCCTCCATTCTTCAATCAATATGACAAGACTCTTTGACCACAGGGAACATATATTGTATATGCGCCTGACACTAAAGCTAACATTTTGTTTATACAGCCAATTGATGTTCTTCACAAGCAGTTTTCATCAATACATTTCAATATGGATTGAAAACATGTTTTGAAACATGCATCAAGAACCCTGTAACCTCTCTTTTTCTCAGCATCAGTCATATTGATCAGAAATACTAGTAATAACATCAGATCAACAAAACAAATCAAATGCAAAACAAACGTTCTCTCAGTTTTTTTATGAGTATTTTTTTAATTCATATAAAAGATTAAAAAAGAGGGATGAGCAGACAAAATTGCATGCAGATTAGAAATTTAAAAACCAAAAAGATTTAATAGGATGATTTAATAGGATGATGGATATGCATACTAGTTACAGTATATTGTGTCTTTTGCAAATTTGCAAAATTACTTGGATGTAATATTGTCGTGACATGAACACTGACAAGTGTAGTGATCAAAACGATGAAACATCCCTATGCTTTTAAAGTAAATATCAACCATCTTTAAACGCCACTTGGCCAGTCAAATTAGAGGACCAGAACTAATTGGTGTATAATCAACTTTATATCATACTAGTTGTAAATATTGTGTTTTATATGTAGTAATAGTTACAGTGCATTTATATAAAATTTTAAGTGCTGTTTTTGTTTTATTTATGTTTTGAGTAATTGTCACAAGTATAGTTCTATTCTTTAAAGTGCCACTATTGTGGATTTTTGAAAATTACCTTTTATTTAGTCTGTAACATAGCTCTAAGTGAATGAAAACATCCTGCAAAGTTTTAAATCTGAAGTGCACCGTATATAAAGTTATTGTCTCTCAAAAGTAAGAGTCGACTCTGAGTCAATTAAACGAGTCGTTTGTAAAACGAATCCCAAGCCGTTTCGTTGTGATGTCAAAACAAAACATTAGCATATTGCCCGCCCACTTATTGCGCACGCAGACGCCAGGGAAAACCTGAAACCGCTCAAACACTGCCAATACATGAAGAATCAGTGGTTAAAGTTTATCTTTACAATGATACCACAGCAGTATAGCCCGAACCTTGTGCTGTGTGTTCCCATCATTTTACTGACAACAGCTTCTTCAACCTAAATGCGTTCAACGAGGGATTCGCAGGCCGGTTGTTATCGAAGGATGGGTCTATACCCAGTTTATTTGGACCTCCGAATTACAATCTGTAGGTATGATTAATAATTGTTGCTGTTATGTTCTCTGTAGCACAATACGTATTTAGTTGTGTGTGTTGTGTACGCTCTGCGCAGCTTGTAGGCCTCCGGCTAACCAGCTAACAGCAATATGTGTTTGCTTCATAGACAGTCAAAAAAGATGGACGACGTCGCACTTTCACTCTCTTCCATTGTAGTAACTGAAGCCGCCAGTGTCCCTATGGCGCTGACATCTGGAGTCTGGAGTCTGGCATAGTGAACTTGGAGCCCGAGTCTGCGCAGTAGCGAGCACGAGGTGGAGCCTCGATATCAATGTCCCACCCACACTCAGAACAACTCATTATGTCTGTGTGAAATAAACAGTTATGGAAATGTAGAAATTAAAGTTAAAGCTCCAATCACCTTGCGAAGATCCAGAATAAAGTCAGTTGGCGCCTTAGTGACTTCTTCACTCAGAGAAGCTGTCAATCTCAGCTGTCAATCATGACGTCTCACCCCCGTTTTTATAGCATCAAATAACTAACTAAAAACAAACTTATTTAAACAACGAACACTTGAACTAACACCAGCGTGATAAAAACTGCCTAAAATGACAGAAATTGTCTTTGGGAAAAAAATATTTGAAGTGTAATTTAATTGTTTAGTTTGTCTAACGTCCCATTGGAATACATGGAGAGGGCGGGATTTATGACCTATACTGCATCCAGCCACCTGGGGGCGATCGACACGCTTTGGCTTCACTTTTTCAGGACTCATGTGGCACGCTTCAAATATTTGTCGATGTTATTCGAGTTATGATAAAGAATCGAGCAATACGTTGGTGTACAACCGCAGTGCTTTATCAATACGTTTCTGCGTTGGGCTAACGCATATATTATGACTGTTTGTGTGTTTACCACCGAGCTGTGGGTTCGCTAACATAAACACAAAACAACATAATTCCTCTCTGAATCTTTACTTTTAGAACAGAGCTGAGCACCATCATTATTATAATACAATGTAAGTGATGCAAGCACTGTATACTGTACTCCGTGTTAACCTGCAGAAGTCATCTGACCAATCACTGCGGACGACGGGTTCGGCAAAATGAATCGTTGAGCGAATCGTTTGGGAGTCGTTGAGTAAATAAGGTAAAAATAAATGCGTATTAAAAGACAATGAAAGTGTTTTTTGACCTTGCATGCTTGTAACACTTTTGTTGGGGACTCCCAAAACAAAAATAGGAAACTTTTAAATGCCATAATATGGGCACTTTAGCTGAATGGCACAGAGCTCAGCTCAATGAAACGGTAAGAGATCTCCCTCTAGCGGCGGAGACCAGCACTGTTTACAGGGCGCCATAGAACTTGAGTTGAGCTGTCCATGGTGCTGAACCAAAGAAGTCCGGCAGAGCTGCTGTCCGTGGTGCTGAAACCTGTTTAAAACTCTTCCAACCGACAAAGTAAAGGCTTGGTTCTTTTATGGGATCCCGAATTCTGCACTAAATAAAACAAATATCGATGGAGGTTAATATTTCAAGTCCTTAGCCCGTTTACTGCTGTCCAATTGCAGTGACTTTCCTATGAAACCCTCCCTTTCTTTATTCATTGCAATGCTCAGTGACCGAGCAGAGTCTTGGCTGAACTGACATTTAATGTTTTGAATCAGCCGTTTCTATGACCTATTAGATGTTAATGTAAGGGAGCCATCGCAATTTGATTAACATAGCAAAGGACATCCAATAAAAATCCTTTTTACAGCAGGTTGATTAATGTGTGTGAGCACAAGATTTGACGGTTCGCTTGCGTTAGTTGAACCAAATTTCGCCACTAAATTTATAACCCGTAATAATTCCCACACTCTGTGTATGCGCGCGCGTGCGCGAGCACCTCTGGCAACCAAGCCAAGCGAAGGCAAGTAAACTGTATAAGGTTTCGTTAGGTGGTAAAGGAGATCCATCTGACCGCTTTATATCTGGTTTCCTGCTCTTTCGCTATCGCGTTCCTTCAGTTTAGTACCATGGTGTTTTAGTTTTTACAGGTGCAAACTTACAGCAAATCGGTAGGCTATTTGCGTGAAGTTTTAAACTTCGTACGTTACAGCAGAGTTGGCTCGCGCAGCAGCGGAGAGAGGCGGACGCCTCGCGGAGTCGTGTTACATTGCGTCTTGCTTTTTATTGGAGGAATGGGGTTAGTGAAATGCCAACTCTCTGGAAACAGATCGTGTTCTCCTTCGCTTCTATACTCAGCATCGGTTCTGTGGTACTTCTGGTTGTGGCACTGTCCACCGAGCGCTGGGTCACCGGAACCACACTGTGTCAGACAGGAGTAGATCTGGTGAACGCGTCTAGTCCAGAGCTCGAGCAGTTCACGGGACACATTTACTACGGCCTCTTTCAGGGCGGGAAAACACGGAGATGTGGGCTCGGCATCCGCCGCTCCAAAATATACAGTAAGAGCAGTAACGCGTTGAAATGCGTTGAAAACATACAAGTTCTGTGCCCATATTATAATTAATCACAATTATTTGTTATTAGAACAGGTCTTTGAATTTTGTTTTTATCTCTATAGTTGTTGTTTTGTTGATGTTATTGTCGTGTCGTTATACATTTAACCTTCCATTTCTTTATAAAGCACTTATATGAATTCATTTATTTATGTAGCCTATGTGTGAAGTTCATTTGTTTGCCAGAAGAAATTAATACTTTTTATTATAAGTTATTTAGGTATTATTAAACGTTTAATACAAGGGCGCATTAAATTGATTTAAAAAACAAACAAAAAAACAGTAAAGACATTTATACAACTATTTTTATTTCAAATAAATGCTGTTCTTTTGAACTTTTTAAAGATCTTGAAAAAAAATATATCACAATTTCCACAAAAATATTAAGCCACAACTGTTTTCAACATTGATAATAATAGGAAATCAGTATATTAGGATGATTTCTGAAGGATCGTGTCACACTGAACACTGTAATGGCTGCTGAAAATAAAAGGTTGTAATAATATTTCACAATATTACATTTTTAATTTACTTTTGATTGAATAAATGCAGTCTGTTCAAGCATAAGAGACTTCTTTAAAAAAAATCTTATATAAATGTTTATCTAGCTCATCTAAATAGATGGATCATTTGTTAGACAAACAGATAGATAATTAGATGATAGATATATAGATCAAGTATAAATCCAATTTTGTGAATCCTGATCTTTCTCTCTCTCTTTCTCACAAATTCTGCAGTTTTCCCAAAGCTCATCAAAAAAATCAACAGTGGTCTTCACATGATCATTATCTTCTTTCTTTTCATTGCTATTGGCTTTGCAGTGGTCAGTTTAGCTTTCTGTGTATATAATGCCAGAAAAGTTCCTTATCAATCTATCAAAGGACCTTTTGGCCTCTACATCTGGAATTTCATTGCAGGTAAGTCAACATAACACAAAATCTAAAGTCTACACCTTTGGATAATCAACCTTAAATCAACAATATCAACAAATTGTGATTCACTACTTTTTTCAATTTTTAACCATATACTTTCTTTTTTAATCTTCTCTCAGCTCTGTTCAGTGCAATGGGCTTTGCATGTTTCCTTGCAGCAATTCAGTGCCATCGGCTCACGGAACATGTGGCTAACTACCGTGAGAGCCTTTTTACCCTTGTGATCCTTGAGGAGAATCTTGGTTTCTCCTTCTGGTTGTGCGTTGCCAGCGCTGTAACACACGGAGCTAACATTCTTGTAGTAGCCTCCAGTAAAATACATCTGCCTAAAATACAGACTAAGAAACCAGAGGAACCCTCAGCCACTGGAGAAGACTTCCTCTACTAAAGAACAAGAACGAGCTGAAAGGTTTGACTGCAGGGTCAGAGAGGAAACTGTTCAGATAAGCCAAACAGGATGTTCATGTGACCCGATATCTACTGAACCTGAAGTGCTTTATGAGGTGATTTATGACTACGGACCACAGGGTTTCAGCTTATTTTTTGGCAAATAAGTAAAAAGAAAATCACTTTTCTTTTTGTGGAGGACAGCAAAATGTTGTTTAACTGACATGGACAACTGCAGGGCTTTCAAACTGAAATGTGACATTGTGTATGTATTTCACCACCAAGTTAAATATTAATGTTATCTCATTTTTTATTTTAGAACTACTGAGAAATATGTTATAATGCATTACCATGTGAAGAACTCATTTACGAGTCAATAAACTTCACATTTAAAATGTTCCCTTTTTGGCAATGACAAACTCTAAACATGCTAAACATCCAATATCACAACAGGTCACCCATAGGTGAGATCCCAAATTAAACACTGAAAACTTAAATAGCAACGCTTCTGAGCACTGATTTGATAAACTGTGTCAGAAAACATTAATTATGTCAGATAACACTGGTCAGGTCAAAGTGTCTGAATACATTTTGGTTCCAAATTTTTATCAATTTTACTGGTAGTCCACTGTATGAAGAATTTTTGGGTATAATATGTCACAGTTTACTTTATTTTGCTATCTCACTTACATAAATGAACTATAGTGTCCTGCACCCACTAGTAAAAAAATATCAAAAATGTCTGAATAATTTTTGGTTTGACTGTACGACTGACTTCAGATTTTATTTCCACATGTGAAAGGAACACTTCTGTGTTTTCTGGGCAAAGGTTTTTATTTTATTATTATTATTTTTTGGTCGTATAACCAACCCAACACTTGCACATAGAGCTCAAGACAGAATTACAGAGGTCCGGACCTCAAGGATCTCAGTGGTGGGTACGGCCTTTTACCTGAGGAATACTGTATAGTTAAAGGATTAGTTTAAATGAAAATTCTTTCATTAATTACTCACCCTCATATCTTTCCAAATCCGTAAGATCTTCGTTCATCTTCGGAACACAAATTAAGATATTTTTGATGAAATCCATGAGCTTTCTGGCCTCCGATAGACTGCAACGTAATTTCCACTTTCAAGGTCCAGAAAGGTGGTAAAGACATCATTAAAATAGTCCATGTGACTACAGTGGTTCAACCTTAATGTTATGAAGTGACGAGAATACTTTTTTTTCTCAAAAAAACAAAACAAAAATAACAACTTTATTTAACAATTTCTTTTCTTCCATGTCAGTTTCCTACGCTGTTCACGTAGTAAACACAGTGCAGTGCTTCCGGGTTCTAAGTCAGAACGCCAGCTCAGTTTCGGCTTACACTGTTCACGTGAGCACCATGATGCATGCGTGTGATGTTGATGCAGGAGCTGGCCATGTCTTCATCGGTGACAGAGTTAAAATTCCTAGATGCTTTGCTCTGAGGGCTTTGATGAGCACTTCCAAGTCTACGCGATTGTATGCCAGCACCGTTCCTGATAGGACAGACTTGAACACAGCATACTTGAAATGGCTGTCAGTGTGAATGGCCACATCAAAACGATGGATCCAATGAAATATGTCCAGGTGCACAACCATACCATTATATGCCCATCCCTGGAACAATGTCTCCACGGCAGCTCTGCCTTGTGCTCGGCAACACCCGCAGTCAACATAGAAGATCTTCGACACATTCTGATTGGCCTGCTGGAATCAGTCCATGGGCTCCAGACACTCAGTGGACCCCTCACACGTAAGAACAAATGGGACAATCTGAGAATGCTCATTGCCTATAATAGTAAATGACTTATCTGTGCCTTTACCCTCTCCAGACAACTTCCTTCCCACCTGCAAAATGCAACAAATCTGTGAGAAGTGAGAGACTCAGATATTTCAAGACTGAGACTGTGGATGGCCATGTCAATAAATGAATATTCAAAATAGTATGCAACAGGTTTAAAGGTACAGTTTAACTTCTGTCATTCTTTACTGAACCTAATATTACTTCAAACTTGACTTTCTGTTCACTCTTTTTTCAGTGTTCATGTTACAGGTAATTAACAATACCTCAGTTAATCAAACTTGTGTCCTAACACTGACACAATCCCCCCAGGCTTCATAAGAGTCATGAGGAGTGGGGTGTACAGGTCTTTGCGGTGAAGATACTCCTAATAGTGATTCTCCTGAATTTGTTGCCACACCTTCACCATGGTGTTCCCCTCAGTCCAGTCACACAGAAGCCGCACCACATTTTTGTCCACACCACACCTGTAAAGTGTAATAATTAAAGGGTTAGTTCACCCAAAAATGAAAATAATGTCATTAATTACTCACCCTCATGCCGTTCCACACCCGTAAGACCTTCGTTAATCTTCGGAACACAAATTAAGATATTTTTGTTGAAATCCGATGGCTCAGTGAGGCCTCCATAGCCAGCAATGACATTTCCTCTCTCAAGATCCATTAATGTACTACAAACATATTTAAATCAGTTCATGTGAGTACAGTGGTTCAATATTAATATTATAAAGCGACGAGAATATTTTTGGTGCGCCAAAAAAACAAAATAACGAATTATTTAGTGATGGCCGATATCAAAACACTGCTTCAGAAAGCTTCGGAGCATAATGAATCAGCGTATCGAATCATGATTCGGATCGCGTGTCAAACCGCCAAACTGCTGAAATCACGTGACTTTGGCGCTCCGAACAGCAGATTCGACATTCTGATTCATTATGCTCCGAAGCTTCCTGAAGCAGTGTTTTGAAATCAGCCATCACTATATAAGTCGTTATTTTGTTTTTTTTGGCGCACCAAAAATATTCTCGTCACTTTATAATATTAATATTGAACCACTGTACTCACATGAACTGATTTAAATATGTTTTTAGTACCTTTATGGATCTTGAGAGAGGAAATGTCATTGCTCCCTATGCAGGCTTCACGGAGCCATCGGATTTCAACAAAAATATCTTAATTTGCTTTCCGAAGATTAACGAAGGTCTTAGGGGTGTGGAAAGGCACGAGGGTGAGAAATAAATGACAGAATTTTAATTTTTGGGTGAACTAACCCTTTAATATGCCAACAGTGGCTAGTGCAACTAATTCAATACATGTTAGGTTTACACCAATGTTCAGTGCACTCACTTGTATGTGAGGATAGCGGGGAATATGACTTGATGAGCCTCACTGAGTTGACACAGAATGGCTGAACCCCTGCCTGCTTTGGTGCATGGTCCACAGCACAGGACCTCTGTCAGCATACGATGTGTCACAAATGTGATGAACCTGTAATATAAAATTTTTAAAAAACTCAGTGCATTGTTTTATTTGATCTTTATGTGTATTTACATAATAACAAATCATTTAATTGTTGTGTTCCAGCTGTAATGTTAACTAATCTAATTAAAAATTATGTAATACCCTGTTGTGGTAGCCTGATTTTTAGAGGTACACATCCTTTCCTTGACCCACACATTCTTCACCGCGAGGACACTTCACACTCCAACAGGCCACCACACAAGGATGTGACTCCAAAAAAAGATGTGGCAATGGCACAGTACCACTGATGTAGCCTGGAGGCTCTGGTGGGTAAACCCACATGATTTTATCACTCATCCCCTCTTCAGTGCACAAGTATTGTTATGGTGAATGGGGCCAGATTTAACCAGAAGTTTTGTGTGCTTCCCTTTCCAAGTTTTTTAAACTGTTGTAAATAACTTAAATAATCTGTTAAACATTGCTTTGGGAAGCCATTGACTACCATAGTATTTTTTGTCCTACTATGGTAGTCAATGGGGGGGAAGATCTGCTTGGTTACAAACATTCTTCCAAATATCTCCCTTTGTATACAGCAGAACAAAGAAATGTATACAGGTTTGGAACAACTTAAGGGGGAGTAAATTATGACAGAATTTTCATTTTTGAGTGAAATATCCCTTTCAATGAACAAGCGCCTTGGGCGTATGCGCGTAAAACAGACGGAGCGCAGTACAATAGGTGTAATTCTGACTAAAATACACATTTTGCTAAAATATTTTTTTGTTAGAAATTAAGTGTAGGTTTAAAATATTAATCACAAGTAATCATATTTATGAGAGCAGTAACAGTAAAGGCACAATTGTTGGAATAACCCATTAATGTAATATTACTATGTTCAAACGAGTGAATGTGTGTTCTTCATACCTCGTACAAGTTAATATTTTGTTTTTTATTATAATTTTTAATTTAGTTATTTTAATTTAAACAACTAATTTAATTAAAAATTTTATGTTTGTATTTTGCTTATAATATACATCATATAATATACAGCAGTGCAAGACGAGCATTTGTGGTTAAAAAGTATATAAATGTTTTTTTTTGTTTGTTTGTTTGTTTTTTAGAAAATGACCCATCAATTTGCTAGATAAGACCCTTATTCCTTGTCTGGGATAGTGTAGAGCCCTTTGAAGCTGCACTGAAACTGTAATTTGGACCTTCCACCCAGTGAACCCCACTGAAGTCCACTATATGGTGAAAAATCCAAGAATGTTGAAAACCTTAATTTCTTTTCAACTGAGGAAAGAAAGACATGAACATCTTGGATGACATAGGGGTGTGTAAAGTGAACTAATCCTTTAACTCAGAAAAAAATTGTTTGGTTTGACGTCCAGTTTATTTGACATTTATTTTTGGATCTTGGCTAATTGACTCAAGTTAGGGCTGTACCATTAATCTAAAAGTAACCGAAACCAAAATTCAGGAGCTCTAGCAGCCATTGCCATTGAAATGACTGGGAAAAAAATGTTCCAAGCAACCTGAATCTTTGAAATCATAATTTCATTGCATTATGTTGTTTTAAACCCCAAATATTTTACTTATAACATTCTTCATTAACTATTATTCAGTTATTTGTATCAATGTCATTGTAAAAAAAAAAAAAAAAAAAGTTTCAATATAGCTAGCTACTTTTTGATAGTAACTTGTAGAGTAGTTAACTACTTTTTCAGAAGAGTAGCTTGAATGTAACTTAACTACTTTAACTTACATGTATCTTGTAGCTTGTTAAGCTACAGTTTCAGAGTAGCTTCCCCAACACTGCTGAGAGATATGCTTTCTATGTGGGAACTCACGGAAGAGAACCTCATGGCCATTACGACAGACAACGGCACTAATGTTGTCAAAGCTGCACAGCTCAATGGATGGACACGCCCGCAGAGTTTTGGACATCTTCTTAACAGAGACAATGCTATAAGTTTTTAAGTTTTTTTTTTCTGTCTTAAGCACTTTGTTACATGTCTTTAAAAAGGTGCTATATAAATAATATTTTACTTAAGCACACTAAATAAATTCTGTGACAACAATAAAAAAGTTCATATAGCACATTTCTTAATGTAACAATGTCCTTGATATTACAATGTTAAATGCAAACTTCACATTACAATGTAACAAAATGCTACATTAGAGTAGAAATTAAAAAATGCTCTAGAAATGTTACTAATGATATTATTTAAGTAGTTTAAGAGGCATTTTTCCTCTTATTAATTTTGCCACAGTTTGTAAAAGCTTCAGGTATAAGTGAATCTGTCAATAATATAATAATTATCTTGTGTGTGTGTTTATTTCAGCTAATGGAATGAAAGGTCAATGTGTGCCGCGGACAACGAGGGTGTGAAAAAACAGTCAGTGCTTTTTCCTGTAGTTGAAAAAAAGAAGGCATTAATGAAGGTACAACAAGAGCTAAACCATACCAGCTCATAGCTCCCCATCAGAGCACGTTTTCAGTTCAGGAGGAAACATTGTTACATGCCTCAGATCTGAAACCTGAAAAGGTAAGCATGCTAGTGTTTCTTAGTAAGAACCTAGAGTAAATACTGATCACTGAGAGGAAGATCACATGCAACAGCGATCATGAGTGAGATTCACATCAAAAATGCTATGATATGAGCACACGATACACAGCCTGCTGATCCATTAGAGGTTCTCTATCCAAGCCCTGTTCTTGCTTTTAATCAGAAATGTTCTATTTACATTGCATTATTTAAAATAACATTTATTTACAAGAGATACAAATTATTTTCTACTTTTCACGGCAATATTTAAAATTAATTTTGTTTGCAAAAGATGCTGGTTATTTTCTACCTTTGACAATATTTAAAATAATTTTTTTGTTTGCAAAAAATGCAAGATATTTATTTTATATACTACTATATTTTATATATTTATTTTCAAGATATTTATTTGACTTTTTTTTAGGGAACTTGTTTTACATTAAAACTGAAATGTGACTTTTTTCCATAAGATGTTTTCATTTCAAGCAATGTGTGCTTTGATTTCAATTGTTTGAAATATTCAATAAATAACCATAAAATAGTTTGTTTCCTTCAATTATTTTTAAATCACAAAGATTAATGCACTCTTTCATGATAAAAAAATCCCGCCTTTAATAGTTGAGCAGTACAAAGTTCTACAAACCTTGTCAGTGAACTCGTTCATTAATCGTAATCGAGGTAAAATGTTCAATTAATCAAGATTTTGATTTTAGGTCGTATCGTCCAGCCCTAATTCAAGTACAGTTTGTTATTGTTTTTAAATGGTCTACCAGCTGTATTGGTCTATTGGCTACCAGTGGTTATTGGTTTATATATACAGTATATATATATATATATTTTTTTTTTATTATTATTATTTTTTTTTATGTGAATAAATTTTTTTTAAATTAACAACATTAGGGATGTTCCAATTAGGATTTTTGCAGCCGATACGACTTTAGATTTCTTGTCATCATGATCAGCCGATACCAATCCTGACCTCAAAAGTTCAACCTTTATAGAAGCTCTTTGTTGACTGTCACTGTTCACCTTTTTTTTTTTTTTAAGATAAAGTAATACCACAGATGTTGCCTTGGTTATATTAGTAATGTTGTAATTGTTGTTTTAATTGAGAATCAAATAAGCACAACAAATATAGATTTTAATAGGCCTTTAAAAACAGAGCTTACTTAAAACTATCCATTTAAGTATACTTTGGCTTATTAAAGAGCCTTGACTTTAACACTGAACATAATTGCAAGGCTGTCCCAGCGGGTGCAGCTCATGAGACAGATGATTTTTTTTTTTTTTGTGGAAACAGAAGAAAAATAAAGTAGTACTGCAGCTCGAAGAGAAAGTTATTTTCAATCTTAAAGTTTTACTCTGGTCTTGTGTTTCGATCACAGATGGTGTAATTTGACAGTTTTGGTGTTTATGACCATTCCAATTTTTCATATTTCTATATTAATATTAGGCAATTATTTCAATACTTTGATTATATATACACCTCGGGAAAAACTGAGGTCCGGACCTCGGGGATCTCAATGGTGGATACGGCCCTGTACCTGAGGAATACTGGAGTTAAGAGGCATTCAGAGATCAAAGGTGAATTCCACCGCTAAGGACTACAACAGCTTATGTCACGAATAACGTCACTGGATTAGCTATAAATACTGAGCGTCTCTTCATGATTGCCAGTTACATGGATGCCTGGCTTTACGTGCACACCCTGGGGTTATATAGAGGGACCATATACTTAAATTTAGATCAGTACTGGGAGGCTTAGTTAGTGCCCGAGGTGGAAGTAGGGCACCGCCTGACGCCTGTATGGTTGGTTGGTGGGCAACAGGGGGCGCCCTAGATCGTAACCAAACCTAACTCTACACTCTTCACACTTTACATTGTCACATACAACAAAGTACCGTGGTTTTACCATGGTGTTTTTCCACATGAATCAGAGATCCATGTAAATGTCATGATACATGACTTCCAGTCTCATGCTTTATCTACTGTGGTATTATGTGATACAATGCACTGTACACATGTCAATGCACAGTACTTTTTGTGATCGATATTAATAAATTTCCCTTCATTGTATAGTTATAGTTGCAACTATATATATGGGCCTTAAAGGGATAGTTCACCCAAAAATGAAAAAACTGTCATCATTTACTTACCCTCGAGTTGTTCCAAACCTGTATGAATTTCTTTCTTCTGCTGAACACAAAAGAAGATATTTTGAAGAATATCGGTAAACCTTCCAGAATCCTTCATTTTTAGTCCATCTCCATATTCTGAAGTGATGGAATAAAAATGATCTTCCAAAACTTACTTCCAGGTTCTGGAAGATAAATTCTTCAAACAGTGGTACAAGAGGATGTGGTGCTGGTCCTTCAAGCGTCACTCTCAATCTGTCTGTCTATAAAGCCTATATATAAAAAAAAAAATCTTCATGTATTTTACAACACTTCAGCTTCAGAATCTTATTAAGCGGGGGCAATTTTTTAGGATTCTTTACCTAAGTCTCTAAGATCCGGTCATCATATCTGGAGACTCCAGGTATAGGTTGCAGTTCTGGAAAATAGTGGCACTGGAGACGAAGGGTTCCTGATGTTTTCACACTTAATTCTTCTCCGTAATTCTTAATGCTTTTGCAGTTAATATATGTCTTTTCTTTTCCACCTGTTCTTGTCTGACCCATTGAGCATTTCACTGTCCAATGGTCATGCCTTTACTGCAATTTCTAATATTGCATCAGTCTGAGTTAAATGTCTCAGACATTAAAATGCTCATTTTATCTGTAAAAGAAAATGTACCTAATAATTATGCACACCTGAATATAAGGTGTTTTTCATTTCCAGCTTTCATGAACAATTATATATCACTTATAAATGATTAAACACAAAATTAATAGTAGTTGTTAAGATTGATATGGTTTGGAATTGGTAAAATGTGCCTGAAAACAAAGTATGATCAAAGTATGATTTTTTTCCCACGCTATGGAAGTCAGTGGGGCCCATAAACCGACATTCTTGAAAACATCTTCTTTTGTGTTCATCGGAAGAAAAAAAAATCATACAGGTTTGGAACAACTTGTCTTGAGCGTGAGCAAATGATGACAGAATTTAAATTTTTGGGTGAACCATCCCTTTAAGAGTGCCACTCAAGCGTTTTTTGGGGGGGGTTCACTGAATGACATGATTTTGTAACTTGGGTTGCCACATCATGAAAAGGTGAAATTATCAAATATTTAAGAGCAATAAACCCACTTTTCTTGTAGCACCACACGGTCTTCAGGGTGCTTTTCGATGATGTCACAGACTGTTGATTTATATGATTTCAGAATAGCTTCTTGTTCCTGTAACACTGAATGACCTCTAATAAACTGCATATTCGGCGCTATAGTCCCCAGGTTATTTCAATTCTTTAAAAAAAACAGTAAGACATAGTCCTTTTAACACAATCAACACTTATTTGAAAATGCCAAGAAAAAAAATAGATTTTCAACTTCTGGACCATTACGCTGAATGACAATTTTACACTTTGGAACATTATTTCACCCATATTTCTACATTTTATTTTCATGAAAGTTATTTGAAAGATGAAAGTATTTGCATTTGATATATTTTTTATGTATATATGTAAATATACTTTAGTATATTTAATTTAATGTGGATACCAAAATAATGAAGTCACATCTTTGACCCATATGATGAGAGGGAGAAGATGAGTGGAACATGTAGAAAGAGATGAGAGAGGAGGAGTTATCATTATTTACTCATACTCATCTCATTAAAAATCTTTATGTATTTCTTCTTCTGCAGAATATAAATTAATCTTGGAGTTAATGTTTTTAATTAATGACAGAACTATCCCTTTAAGGCAGCAAACCATGATAAGCCCTCCACTGTAGCAGTTTGTTGCTGTGTACTACATGTTTTGACCAACAGAGTGCATTACTGTAGCATTTTTAACAATAACGGTCTAGACTCACATTGTGCCCTAAGGTGAGGTCAGGCATGCATGAGGGATCCCACCCCTCTGAGCTCTTAACTATACTTATTCTTGCTATTAAATAAAATAAATACTCAAATTCAAATAGCCTAAGATTTAATGATTGCATAGGAAATTTCAAATATCAGGTATTATTGCAAAAAATTAATTATAAATTGTAATAATATCACTTACACTGATGAATAAACAGTGTTATTAAATAGCGGTCTCAAAGATTTTGTTTCTACAATAAAGTTAGCAAGTTGGTATTAACCACCACTGTCATAAAAATAAAAATAGAAAATAACAAAACGTGAAAAGAAAGTGGTGTTTTGGGTTAAGGATTCTGGAAACTACAGTTGGTAAATGGTAAATACTGCATTTTCTTTGATGTTTGGATGCATTTTTGTGGGGAGGAGCAAATGGAAACCTCAGTATATGTGTGTGGGCGAAACACAGGATATCCCACAGCACTCAACCATTAGCATCACACCCACAAAAGCATGAAAAATCTAATATAACTGTTCCCTGGGCATAAACTTGGTCCCTTTGCGTCAGTTATTGACTTCTGCTCATTGGAAATTATTGATCAATTTCCACATCCTTTCCTGAGAAAGACATACAAAGTAAATACAGAGGAATTCACTCACACACAGACATTATGAATATCAAATCAAAACTGTGGCTTGTTTTATGAATCACTATGCATTTGTGAACAGTGTTTCTCCAGTGATCAAAAACACTCTAGAGATTTTGAGGAGAAATAAATCTTCATAACTACAGTATCTTTATGATTCTCTTTGCAACTTGTTGCTTTTTTAGGCTGTTCAGCACTTTGCTGTTTTGAAAAAAAGTATAATATCTGCCATTAATGTTTTTTCAAAAAATGAAAAGGCATTTAGAATGGTCATGTCTACTCTTGACTTTGTAACACTTGACTGAAGGGTTTGATGATATTTACTGGTAAAATGGCTATAGTTTGGAAATAACTGGTGATTGGAAATTGTTTGAAGTGAAAATTATTGTTTTGAAGTAAAATAATTCCTGCACTACTGTTTTAATATACACCTGAGTTACAGATTATAATAATAATAATAAAAAAAAAAAGAATTTAAGGTTTGAATGCCAATATTTTCACGTCTTCTATGTTTATAGAAACAAAACATAAAAAAATTTGTTATATTAAATTATAAGTTATGGCCATAATATGCATAGTTTTGGACTGTAAATGTTTTAGTTTCCTGAAGGAACCTCATTTTATTTTAGTCCATTGACTCAGAGTACATTTGGAAATCCTTGGACTCATTCCCAGCACAATTTATTGGATGTGGCCAAATCAATACAGTGTATCTTGGAGCACTTCAGAGCATCCCATTGTCCTTCCCCTGATTCAGACTCCTCAGCAGAATAATAAAAAAATATATATATTCCACATAACTGGCAATGGTGGGTAAGTCTCCATAGTTCTGTCCACTCTGCCTTTTCACTATTTCAATTCACTGCAATATGTACATAGATAGTCTGCAGCGCCACAAAATATATGAAGTACTGGAAAGAGGGTTTGTCTGTGGTCGCTTTGTTGTTCTGAGCGACTATAATGCTGATATAAAAGCACTACAGACAGGATGTAAACAACCATTTAGCTGAGCTTTTATCTAAAGTGACTTTTCACACTTTTTACAGGGAAAGTTCCTCAAAAGCAACCGGATATCTTGACCATTCAAATGTGACAGTTCAACAGCTTATAATGTTTTGGTAACCAGATCCACCACCCCACACTGAACTGACAGGCTCAAGTGCTGTGTGTTTTAGATTTAAGCTTCCAAAAATGTTACAATTATTACCTGATTTACATACACAAATATATGTAAATGATAATGAAGCAAAGATTTCATCAAATTCCCACCCTTCTTACTTTATAAAAAAAAAAAAAAAACATAGTATAGTGACACAAATATACAATTTACTATACCTCAATTTTAATGCAAATATTAGTTCATAGATTTTATTTCATTCAACCTACCAATGTTAATTAATTTTTTGTTTATTAATGGTGTAATATAATTGTGCTTGCAAGTAGATTCACATATGTCATGAATTCAAAAGTTTGGTGTTAGGGGTAAGAATTAAAAAAAAAAATTTGAATGAAGTTTCAACTATATCAACTACAACTATTGTATAGGCCCGGTTTTTCAGACAGGGCTTAGACTAAGCCAGGATTAGGCCTTCAATTAGAGTATTTAAGTAGCTTTTATAAACGTACCCTAGAAAAAAACATTACTGGTGTGCATCTTGAAAAAAAAAAAAAAAATTGGCACTGACATATTTTAAGAGATGTCAGTACAAGCTGATTTCAGTTAAAACAGCTCAAACATGCATTTTAGTCTATGACTAGCTTAAGCCTTGTCTGAGAAACCGGGGTTAGATTTTTAGATCTAAAAAAAGGACTTCATAACTTGTTAAATATGGCTATTTTTCTTACAAAAACACATCGCTTTGCTTCAGAAGGCCTTTATTAACCCCCGGAGTCGTGTGAAGTATGTTAGTATATCCCACTCACTGCCATTATAAAGCTTTGATGCATCAGGATATTTATTAATATAACTCCGATTGTGTTCATCAGAAAGAAGAAAGTCATATACAACTAGGATGGCTTGAGGGTGAGTAAATCTTGGGTTAATTTTCATTTTAAAGTGAACTAATCCTTTAAGGATTGTTCACCCAAACATGACAATTCTGTCATTACTTACTCACCCTCATATCATTGCAATCCGGTATGATTTTCTTTCATCTGTGGAACATAGCAGAAGATATTTTAAGAAATGTCTTGTTTCGTTTTTTTTTTTTTTTTTTTACTATTCAATAGATGTCAATGGTAACAAAACTGTTTGGTTACTAGCAAAATAATATTTTGTTTATGTGTCCCATGAAGAAAGAGTAAATCATACAGGTTTGGAACAACATGAGGGTAAGTAAATAATAACAGAATTTTCATTTTTGGGTGAACTAACCCTTTAAGCCATTATCTAAGGAACTGCACATGGGAAAAAAACAAAAATGTAACTACCTTTTGAAAAAGAATATCCTTTAGAACTGACTTTAACAGCAGCCACAAGTAAAGCCTCAAAGACCAACTAAAAGCTACTCAGAAGACCAAAAGCAGAGGTCATTTCCTCCTTTTGGGTAAATTGTACCTGAGTGCATAGGCTAAGAAAGCTTAATTTTGTTCATTATTAATTAGTTAGCCTTTTGAAAACATTTATCAGATGCAATCAGAACACTTATTTGTATAAACGTGTTTTGTGGCTATAAATTATGCATTTGTAGATCCGCTGGATATCGAATCTTTAAAGGTTGATGGGACCACAGTCAATACGTGGGCTATCCCTGTAGAGATTATAATTATAATGGGTTCTAACTGCACCTCTTACGATGGAGATTTAAGAGGGAAATGTGTTTTCATAACTAATGATGTATTTTCCCCAAAGGCCATTTTAGTACAATCAGTCAGACATAGCTCATCTAAGCCAGGAGCGAGTTTGTTAGTGTGTGTGTGTGTGTGTTTGTTTGTGTGTGTTTGTGTGTGTGTGTGCATGATCAGGTTATAAAACACTAAAAGCTTTCACATATAGGTTAAGAATTAACGGGGGAGCAAATTCAACAAAGAACAGAGACAAAAAGAAGAGGAAGGAAGATGTGAGTCCACACAAGATTTCAGGCTTGTACGGATGGACTGCTGTATAATTTTTGTAATGACAGTGAAAAAAAATTTTTTTTTTTCACTGGTTTANNTGTCCCCCCCCCCCCCTAAAAAAAAACATTACATAATTTTTAAAAAGTGAAACTGCTCAAATATTATTGTCTATTTATAAGCAGGAATTCCAATGCAGAGATATCAAATATTGCTACAATTTATGCATAAGTTTGCTAATTTATTTGTTTTTGTATCCATTGTGTAATCCAAAAACTTAATTGATATTATTTTGTTTCAATCTAGGCATATACCCTGACTGATGTTATAATTGAAATATAATATAAATAAATTATACTATTATATATTACATATATAAATGTAATAATTTAAAAATATTTGTGGCAACAAATACAGTACACAAACTACTTTTAATGATTCCTGACACATCCAAAACAAGAAAAAAGGGTAGCAAAATCATATTTCCATCATGGATTCATTTCAAATAAGCTTTTGAGAACCAAAAATAAATAAACGTTTGAAATAATAGCACTATTCAGGAAAGTTCAAAAAGGTGTAACAAAGTTCATAACGTGAAAACCTCTTTGTAATTTTCAACTCAATTTCAGTTAAACTGAAAATGCACAGTAAGTATGGAGAGAGAGAGAGCGAGAGCGAGAGAGAGAGAGTGTGGGGGTGGAAGGAGGGCAATAAACCCTACAAACCAGGTCCACCTCAAGAAACATTTTATCCCTCACTCTGCTCTTGCTCTCTCTCACACTTAAATTAATTTTCTCTCTCTTTTTCTTCTTGAGATGTCATCTCTGCTGAGGGAGGAGATGGACAGAGTCTTGTTCCGACCGGAGGGACAGAAGCTGGTGGAGTTTATAGAAATAGAGGAGCTACAGCAGGGACGGCATTTTCTCTGTGTTTCTAGTAAGGAAATTCCACTTATTTTGTGCATAATTATTTGAGTTGGTATGCGCTGAACTATTTTCTATCAGAAAATGGATGAGAGACTGAGGAGACCAAAAAAAACTAAAAAACAGTGGGATCATCTGGGGGCAAGATCAGATATTGTTTGTGAAGAAGTAAGAATTGTAAAATATATGACTTTGTTTGATGAAGGGGTATAATTAAAAACAGAACCAATGTGTGTTTAGTATCTAAGGATAAAGAAGCTCAGATCTCAGTGGTCTTGTGTCGGAGAGTTAAGCAGTCACGGACCAAGAAGCTGCAGCACTATGGGCTGGAGGACAGCTATGAGAGAACAGAGATCTGGGCCCTGGAAGACCTGCTGGTTCTGGACGGTAGAGATCCAGATATAGTGAGTTGAGTTCAACATTCATCCCCTACCTATTTATGATTATACCTGCTACATAACTGCTTGAAAAACATATTATATAGTTAAATCTAAGCTAGATTTAAAAATAATGGTTTTGATGCTTTGTATGTATTATATTAGGAAGTGGTATCTCTTTCTTTCCATTGGAAGATGTTCAATTTGCATTTCTCTGCTGTGTTAGGATGATCCCTGTTTCTTGATGTATTTCGACACTGTGCGGTCCGTCAGAGCAGTGAGCTGTGCTGCGAAATACACGCTGGCCCGCTGTCTGCTGTCCCTGAGCAGGAAGCATCACCACACGGCACTAAAACTTGAGAACTTTGACTGGACTTACATTCAACCCACTGCAATGTATTCAGATGGTGGTGACTGTATTGTCCTTGCGCAGATCTGTTTCTATGCCTTTAATCTGGTGTGTCTTTCCTTGTGTCCTGTGCCTCTGTAGAGAAAGCAGACATTCTGTTGAATCTTATTTTGTGAGATTTCATTTAAACTGACCTTTAAAACCTAAACTCTAGATGTTGATCAAAAAAAAGTTAATTTCAGTGTAATCTGTAATACCCTATGGGATTGCACAAACACCATGCTTTGTGTTTTGAGCACTTAGCCATGCTTTGAGCACTCAGACCTACTAACTGTAACATAACTCCACAGTGGGGGTGAAATCCAATTTGTGCTTGTGCAAATGCAACCCAAAAGGGTGTTTTTATGAGTAATGCTGTGACTTGAATTTTAGTAATTTATATTTATTTATTGACTGTTATAAATTCTACATTTGACCTGTTTGCATGTGTTTTAGCTGATTCATTAAGCAAGCTATACTAATGTGGTTTATCATTGTAAAAAGTGAAACTACGAGACAAAGTTGTGGATATTACAGCATACACTTTTAATAATCTTGTGCGAGCTTATCTGGTGAAATGTTGCTTTAAGTGTTATTTAATAAAATATAATGACAAAACATTACAAAACATCCATAAATTATTTAGGCTATACCTCAGTTTTAACAAATTAAACATTTGGAGAATTTGCTAAATATTTGTAACTGTGTGCAAGATAGCTTTAATCCTCTGCATACATATTATATTTGGTCTCGAAGACTCTCAAATACTGTGGGCCACTAAAAGCTGACAATTGAATAACATTTAAGGGATAAAGTACAATCAGGCGGGCATTTTCTCAAAATAAACCCTGAGTAATGTTACATATTACAGATACTTACTAAATGAATTGGCATTTTAGTACGTGAAAATAAAAACCGGGCTATACAGGATTCATTACACAAAAATATTTAACTGCAGAATGCCTCGATTGACCAGCCAGGATGTATTCCAACAAAATACGATAATATTATGTAAAAAGTTTAAATGCGCACAGTACTACTCCTTTTGAACCATCAAATGACACTTGAGCCAAACCGCCCTGTCGACGTCATACACGCTTCAATGTTTTGGGTCCATCAATTGGGTGGCTAAAACGTAGCCTGAATCAATAGAATAAATTAATTCACTTTTAATAACAATGCCTTGTTTGTAATGACCATGCATTTTCACAAAATAAACTAACATTTCGTCTAAATATATGAAGCATTCGAGTGAATTTCTTTGTATGTGATTTGACTGGTAACTGACATCCGTCCCTTTTTTGAACGGCGGAGCGGAAACGCGGCTGGCGCCAAATTTCAAGTTTGGATGGTTGAACTGAAAGCAACGCAGAGGTTCTTTGAAGTTGTTATCACACAGAATATAGCGGTGTATAGCGTTGTTATTGTATTTTATTCGTACTGTGTTGGATCGAAATGTACATAAAGTCTATTGTACTAGAGGGCTTCAAGTCCTACGCCGAAAGGACCGAGATTAACGGCTTTGATCCGTTTTTTAACGCCATCACTGGGCTGAACGGCAGTGGAAAGTCAAACATACTCGATTCCATCTGCTTTCTGCTGGGAATATCTAACTTATCACAGGTGAGTTTTAATACAGGCAAATCATTTGTCATCAACACGTAGCCATATGTATAAATCAGCTCTGTGATGTTTTTTTTCGTCCCTGCGCTTTATTTTTATTTATTTAATTTTGTTTATTTAAACTTTTAATTGTTCTATTTTAACAAAAACAAGATAAATAAACAATGAGATAAAAGTTAGACAATAGATGTTTGTTTGTTTATATATAAATATTTGTGTGTGTAACATATATATATATATATATATATAT
>RJVU01075617.1:5194092-5223962 GCA_003731715.1 Anabarilius grahami
AAAGTTCAAAAGAACAGCATTTATTTGAAATATAATCTTTTGTAACATTATAAATGTCTTTACTGTCACTTTTGAATGATTTAATGCATCCCTGTTGAATTAAAGTATTCATTTCTTTTCAAAAAAATTAAAATAAAAATTCTTACTGTCCCCAAACTTTTTAATGGTAGTGTATAATGTTACAAAAGCTTTGTATTTCAGATAAATGCTGTTCTTTTGAACTTTTTATTAATCAAGGAATCCTGACAAAATATAAAATCCTGTTTTCAACATTGATAATAATCAGAAATGTTTCTTGAGCTGCAGATCAGCATATTAGAATGATTTCTGAAGAATCGTGTGACATTGAAGACTGGAGTAATGATGATGAAAATTCAACTTTACCATCACAGGAATAAATTACTTTGTAAAATATATTCAAATAGAAAAGTTATTTTAAATTGTAATAATATTTCAAAATATTCCTGTTTTTACTGTATTTTTAATTAAATAAATGCAGTCTTGGTTAGCAGACGAAACTTCTTTTAAAAACATCAAAAGTTTGGGATCGGTACGATTTTTAAACGGTAGTGTGTGTATATATATATATACACAGGTCCTTCTCAAAAAATTAGCATATTGTGATAAAAGTTCATTATTTTCCATAATGTAATGATAAAAATTAAACTTTCATATATTTTAGATTCATTGCACACCAACTGAAATATTTCAGGTCTTTTATTGTTTTAATACTGATGATTTTGGCATACAGCTCATGAAAACCCAAAATTCCTATCTCAAAAAATTAGCATATTTCATCCGACCAATAAAAGAAAAGTGTTTTTAATACAAAAAAAGTCAACCTTCAAATAATTATGTTCAGTTATGCACTCAATACTTGGTCGGGAATCCTTTTGCAGAAATGACTGCTTCAATGCGGCGTGGCATGGAGGCAATCAGCCTGTGGCACTGCTGAGGTGTTATGGAGGCCCAGGATGCTTCGATAGCGGCCTTAAGCTCATCCAGAGTGTTGGGTCTTGCGTCTCTCAACTTTCTCTTCACAATATCCCACAGATTCTCTATGGGGTTCAGGTCAGGAGAGTTGGCAGGCCAATTGAGCACAGTAATACCATGGTCAGTAAACCATTTACCAGTGGTTTTGGCACTGTGAGCAGGTGCCAGGTCGTGCTGAAAAACGAAATCTTCATCTCCATAAAGCTTTTCAGCAGATGGAAGCATGAAGTGCTCCAAAATCTCCTGATAGCTAGCTGCATTGACCCTGCCCTTGATAAAACACAGTGGACCAACACCAGCAGCTGACATGGCACCCCAGACCATCACTGACTGTGGGAACTTGACACTGGACTTCAGGCATTTTGGCATTTCCTTCTCCCCAGTCTTCCTCCAGACTCTGGCACCTTGATTTCCGAATGACTTTGGACCACTGAGCAACAGTCCAGTGCTGCTTCTCTGTAGCCCAGGTCAGGCGCTTCTGCCGCTGTTTCTGGTTCAAAAGTGGCTTGACCTGGGGAATGCGGCACCTGTAGCCCATTTCCTGCACACGCCTGTGCACGGTGGCTCTGGATGTTTCTACTCCAGACTCAGTCCACTGCTTCCGCAGGTCCCCCAAGGTCTGGAATCGGTCCTTCTCCACAATCTTCCTCAGGGTCCGGTCACCTCTTCTCGTTGTGCAGCGTTTTTTGCCACACTTTTTCCTTCCCACAGACTTCCCACTGAGGTGCCTTGATACAGCACTCTGGGAACAGCCTATTCGTTCAGAAATTTCTTTCTGTGTCTTACCCTCTCGCTTGAGGGTGTCAATGATGGCCTTCTGGACAGCAGTCAGGTCGGCAGTCTTACCCATGATTGCGGTTTTGAGTAATGAACCAGGCTGGGAGTTTTTAAAAGCCTCAGGAATCTTTTGCAGGTGTTTAGAGTTAATTAGTTGATTCAGATGATTAGGTTAATAGCTCGTTTAGAGAACCTTTTCATGATATGCTAATTTTTTGAGATAGGAATTTTGGGTTTTCATGAGCTGTATGCCAAAATCATCAGTATTAAAACAATAAAAGACCTGAAATATTTCAGTTGGTGTGCAATGAATCTAAAATATATGAAAGTTTAATTTTTATCATTACATTATGGAAAATAATGAACGTTATCACAATATGCTAATTTTTTGAGAAGGACCTGTATATATATATGTGTATATATATATATATATATATATATGAGCATGACTGTTTAATAAATTATAGATGTGAGTTGCAGATTTAAAAAGCTATAATGTAATGCTGCTTGTTTTGGTTTGTCAAACATTATAGGTTCGTGCCACTAATCTCCAAGATTTAGTGTACAAAAATGGCCTGGCTGGAATCACCAAGGCAACTGTGTCCATCACTTTCGACAACTCCAACAAGAAACAGAGTCCACTTGGTTTTGAGACACACGATGAGATTACCATCACACGACAGGTATTCAGCCAGAGATCACTGATTTCAGAGATGGCTAGCAACACATGAAGGAGCAAGTTAATACAGCTTGTGTCGCTCTTGTGTGCAGGTGGTCATCGGTGGACGCAACAAGTACCTCATCAACGGTGTGAACGCAAACAACCTGCGAGTCCAGGATCTGTTTTGTTCAGTTGGCTTGAATGTCAACAACCCTCACTTTCTGATCATGCAGGTAACAACCATAATACTGCCATGCAAGATTTGTGTGGCCTAATAAGATTTATTTTTATTAAGTATTGGATTGTATTTTTATAAGCATTGAATATTCATATTCTTAACCACAGGACATTCATTTTAAAATTAATGTAAATAGCTGTTTACTTATTTTGTTTGTGTAATGTAGCCATTTTTCCTCAGAAATACTTAAGTAAATTGGGTCAATTTGGATTTCATGTTAATCTTAAGACCAATTTCTATTTGGATTTCCTGATTCAGTTGTAGTTAGGGTTCACATTCCCATTCCCAGTCACTGTAATTTTATGTTTATTTCAGGGGAGAATCACCAAGGTCTTAAACATGAAGCCTCCTGAGGTGAGATGGGGTTGTCATTTGAACGTACTTAGTTGTGATATAATCAAATTTGATTGTAGTAATAAAGTTTCCATTAAATTACACTTGATTGATTTATGAAGTGATACAAGTACATACAAGTATATTTTTCTTATGTGATTTTAAAAATAATTATGGCATGTTTTTATTCATAGATTCTGGCCATGATTGAGGAAGCGGCAGGTACCAGAATGTATGAGTGCAAGAAGATCAGTGCTCAGAAAACTATTGAGAAAAAAGATGCCAAGCTCAAAGAGATTCAGACTGTATGTACATTTAAATATTCATTTTTATTTAAATGACCCAACATTTGGAATGACCGTCAGTTTAATCTCAGATATTGTTTGTTTGTTTGTTTGTGTGTGTGTGTGTGTGAGATAGATCCTGGATGAGGAGATCACGCCTGCTATGGAGAAACTGAAGGAGGTATGTGTGTGTTTGTTTGTTTTAAGAAAAGAAAACATTTAAAAAATTGTAAATAAAATTGTTTAAAATAATCCTCATGGTTGTATTTGTTCTGTGAAACCTAAAAGAAATCTTGAACTGAGTAATAGGAAATTGATAATGAATAATAACTTTATAATTTAATGTATGTTTATTAGATTACAAATCATGTATTATTTACATCTTTATTATATACATAATGAATGAATAAATAATAAATAAATGAAATGTGTAATTAATAATAAATAATGTAATCTAGAGGCTATACATTACTGTGTACGTTTGTGCTGCTGAACAGTATTTTGTTTTTCCATTTGAAGCTTTCTTACTGTTGACAGAGTACATATAAGATCTGCATAGGGCTGGGCGATATGGCAAAAATGTAATCTCGATAATTTTTTCCCATATCAATCGACAACGATATATATTTCTATATATATTTAACTGTTAATGCTGCCAGCTTTAAAAAAATTTGAGGGTTTATTAATTACATTTTAAAATATACTTAATTAACAAAAACAGATTACACATTTGGCCTTAAATTAAGACAACTTACTAACTTAGCGTGTGACTTTTAATTATAAACAAGCCCGAAATACACCCGGACTCTTATTTTGAAATGTAGATTCTTACAACCGTCTAAAACATTTTATACATAAAGTAGTTATACATTGTCATAATTCATCAACTCGAGTTCATTAGCAATCGCTTGGCATAAATCTGTGCTTTTCATTAATTGAGAATCACTTTGAAGCAGCCTGAAGCGTTGTTGCGCGAGCATGTAGAACGCGCAACAGCGCCGCCTTGTGACATTGCAACATGCAGCGCTTTTTGTGAAATATCCACCGAATCTCTGCAGCGCACGTGGGAATGTCAGCGGGGGTAAACAGTTCTGACGCACACATAACGAGCAGGTACGAAACACATAGGGCGAGGGGAGATTTTCCACTAGTTAATCGATCGCGGATGGTTTCATCATCTTGGGCAGATACAAAAGTATGAGAGGATAAAATAATAAAAGCATAAATGTGTCTCCAAATATACTTGGGCGGCCGTTAATATACCTGGGCAGCCCGTCCAAGTAAAGTCTATGTGTGGAAAGCACTGTGATGGAATAGGTTGGTTGTGTGTGTTGCCAGTCTTGTTTTTCACCGCCCGATGACATATTTTACAGATCGTTTTAATCTGCGCCTGGTCGCTTTTCAAATAACCAAACCACTTCCATATAACTGAATTCGTGTTACCTTTTTTTTGTCGACAATTTCATCATTTTTGGATAATAACTCAAGGTTAATTTCACTTTCGTCGCTGCTTCCACTCATTTTTGTCGTCCTTGTGTCGAGTTTTCTTTGCAAAGTGACGTAGGAAATTAACTTTGTTCTTTGACGTGAACGTTTAAAGCTGCACGCTGATTGGCTGTTGTCGCATATTTCTGCTGTATGATTGGCTCTTATATTAATCCATATTGAGTAAAAAGGTCTAGAGCTTATCATCGTTATCGACATAAATTTTATCGCGATTCGATATGTTATCATTTATCGGCACAGCCCCTACTTCTGCAATATACACTGTACTTATCTTTTTGTCATATCCTATCCTTCTCCGTTGCTTCTTAGGAACGTGCGTCCTACCTGGAGTACCAGAAGCTCATGCGTGAGATTGAGCACTTGAGTCGACTGTATGTGGCGTACCTGTTTGTGTGCGCCGAGGAAACCAAGCTTAAGTCTACTGAAGAACTGCAAGAGATGCAAAGCTCCATCGTGCAGCTGCAGGAGAACATGAGACAGAACGAGGCCAAAGTGAAGGAGCTGAGCGCCGAGATACAGGAGTTGGAGCGCAGGAGGGACAAGGTGAGCAGCAGAGCAGACAGTCAAGGGGCCACATTTATAAAATATGTGTACGCATAGATTTGAACTTAGTGTGCGTATGCTAAAATCCATGCTAACGTTCATATTTATAAAAACGGTCTTTGACATGGAAAAGTGCTTAGCACCACATCAGGATTTAAGCAGGCATACACACTTTTCCCTGGAGCAGAGAGTTGGAGTACGGCAGGTATTTGGAAATCTAAGCGATTCTAACTTCTCACCATTCTCAAGTAAAGGATTTGGATGTTGACTGGTTCACTTTTATATGTCCGTGGCATTAATTAGGTGACGTTTAAAAGGTGGGAGATCTGAAACCATTGCAGGGACGATTTCAGCCTTTGGGGGCTCACACCTATACTATATAAGACGCTGTGATCTTGAGAAATGGAAAGAGATCCACGGATGAGTGATGGAGAAGTGATACTGTCAATACTGCGCAATACTGCGGCCCGTGTCATCTTTCTCTGTGGCTGAAAAACTGATCAATAAATTTGTATTTTCCCACATTGATTATTGTAATGCTCTACTTGCTGGATAAATCTAAATCTACCCTAAATAAATTGCAGTACGTGCAAAACTCAGCTGTCAGTGAATCCTGTCAAGGACCAGGACAAGTGAGCACATCACTCCTGTCTTGGAGTCCTTACATTGGCTCCCTGTTAGGTTTGGTGTAGATTTTAAAATTCTCATGGAATGGGCCCTTTCTTCTTTTGCTTCTTTTGAATTATCTTGAGATTAGACATGCTTGATCCTTTACCCCTGGTTTCACAGATAAGGCTTAAGGTAGTCCGAGACTTAAATGTATGTTTGAGCTGTTTTAACTGAAAGCAACTTGAACTGACATATCTTAAAATATGTCAGTGCCATTGTTTTGTCTCAAGATGCACACCAGTAATGTTTTTTCCAGGGTACGGTTATAAAAGCTACTTAAATGTCCTAATTTAATTTTTTATATTATATTTTTCTTAACTTTTTATATGTTTTCATTGTCTTCCTATTTTAATGTATTTTTATCTTTGTAAAGCGCTTTGGGATGCAACTTTCAAAAATAAAGTCTATTATTATTATAATTATTATTGTTAAATATTAAAATTATTTGAAAAGGTCACCTTAAACTTAAAGTGCATATTGCAGGTTAAAAAATTTTTTCGAGATGAATATATAACCTTGTACAAAAATACCAAATAAAAAGGTACTGCTGGGTTTAAAAATGTTTTGCAGGACATAAGGGCACGAATTTAGTAGATAAAGTGACGGTCTCTGTAAAAAAAAAAACGCTTTTTTTTTCAGCGTCACGTCATTTTACGTCACGAAAGGGAGTCGTTCGCCGAGCTCTGTGTTGATTCAGTGCAGAGTAGGTTGGTATTCAGTGACAGCGGTCATGAATCAGTGTGTTTTCAGTAGTTTTTGTATTCTATTTATCATCGTCATGGTAAATTATTGTGTTTGTGGAGGTTGCACAAACTCCAGCCTGTCAGGACATCGAGTCCAGAGGTTTACTAACAAGAAAAAGGACGCTGCTATCTTCCGTGCCTGGGTGTGTTTTGAGCAGGTGAAGAGACGGGACTTCACTTCTGCATCTGCTTCGCAAATAAACACGTTCATTTTAGGCTGGAGGATTATCATCCCGGCGATATGATGGAGTTCAACATTGTAATACTGTAAATGATTATATTAAATAAATAAACTTACACACGCGATGCATCTTCACCGTTTTTACTTGAATCAATTTCAACACTGATGAAAACAAATTATGTTCACAAATACATACTGTCTCATACTCACACAAAACAGTTTTGAATTATGTGCTGGTAATGTACTCCAATTTCATTCATGCCATGTATATAAACTTGACTGTAAACGTATAGCTATACATTCAAGTTCACACAACTACATAATCATGACGTCATGCATCCTCACACTATCAGTGATGGGCACGGAATAAACTCATAACACAGAATGAATGAATAAAGGATAACATTACATGAAACACACAGTAACACTGCATGTTCGGCCTCCGGCGGGAGACATGATCACGGATCCGTCAGAAACGTGAATGGTGCACCTTAAGTCTTTTTCTTTTTTTTCTTTTTTCTTTTTTTTACATTTGCTAACTACCAAATCAGTCGTGATGAGAAACCGCTATATCACGTAACGTTAGTGTGGACAGATATTAAGGAAGTTTACTTGTTTCTGTTATTAGTAATCAATAACGTTACTCCTAGATGACCAATAGCTTTGCTTTTGCCTGATTCATAATAATCTGTACAATATTGTGATCTGAGCACAGTGTTACATATCATTTGCTAACGTGTATAGGCTATCTATAAGCTAACACCGGTCTCTGCCCTGTTCTCCACTGGTTCTCCTCACACAACAGCTCAATTTGTCTCTTTTGACCGTTATTCTGTCTAATTCTGGCCTGTCCCTGCTCTCTTGACCACATAGCAGGATAATTGTATGGCTGTGGTTTGTTATACGAGTAAGAATAAACATTTACAATTTCCTCAGAGTCCGAACTGTCATTGTGATCCATTGTTTTCCTATTGTTTATATTGATCGCGCTCCCTTCAGTTACATCACTTCCGATTTGGCATTTTTCAGATGCAGAAGTAAAATTTTCTCACAAAAAACGACTCCAGAAGCCTAATTAGCGTATTAATAAGTTGTTTTTTTTCAAGAAAATCTATTTCATACATTATTTTTTTATACATTGAATCACTGAAGCTCTAACCTGCAATATGCCATTTCAATTCTTCTGTCACCTTTTTATGAGAATCAACAAATGTTTAATGATATTTTTTTTTATATATATAGTTCTTATTATATTTTTTGATTAAATTGTTTTTTTCCAGTTGTTTTTCTTGTGTATATATATACATTTAATCTTGCTATATTGTGGTATAAGTGTTACTGCGGCTGCATCTGCTGTGTAGCTTTTGCAGAGTGAAGATGGCTTAACTGTTCTGTGTGGAGAGGAAACTGTCACTAATTTATTAGAAATGATTTGTGGTCCTGATGAAACCCATTCATGGTCCAGATTTGGACCGCAGTCTGCTAAATGGTGTGGTGACCTATGATTTATATGGGTAGGCTTTCTTTTACCTGAACAGGTTTGGTAATCGAGTATTTGTCCTGTGGAGACTGAAGGTCTGTAATAGAGGGTGGGATGGTGGGTAATGGACTGGCAATAGTATTAAATTCTTTGTACGGGAAAAGATATTTGAATATTTTATGATGCACATTGATACCTGTTAGAAAAGTGTGTGGTTGATTGATTGAATATTTCTGTCTCCTGTTGTATTCCATTAGCATGTCTCAATCTGTCTCTGTCTCTCTCTCTAGGAGGTTGGGGGGGTGTTGAAGACTCTGGAAGAGACCCTGTCTGAAGCACAGAGAGTGGACACAAAGGCCCAAAGCGCTCTTGATATGAAGAAGCAAAATCTGAAAGATGAGACCAAGAAGAGAAAAGAGCTGGTCAAAAACATGGAGGAGGTAAAAATAATTTATAAATATCTGAACTACAAGTGCTATTTTTAAAAACTGTATGTAATTAAAATTATTACAAATTGATTTAATTTAAATACTTAAAATCAAATGAAATAGAAATAATAACAAAAATTAAAGGAAAGATACAATTTCCTGTAGGGTAGGGTGGAGGTCTATATTTCAAAGTATTGTGATATTATACATCATGATATTGCCAGAATTCAATGGGGTTTTTTTTGTTTGTTTTTTAAATGTAAATTATTTAAATGTTAACTTTATTTGAACTAGGATAAAAAGATGATGTCAGCTAAGGAAGTGGAGGTTGCCAAGGCGATGGAGCGGCTGAAGGCCATACAGGAGGAGGGGCAAAAGGATGCAGAAGCTCTGGAGGCGGCTCAGCAGCATTTTAAGGCAGTGTCAGCTGGTCTCTCTTCCAATGAGGATGGAGCCGAAGCCACACTTAGTGGTCAGATGATGACCTGCAAGAATGACATAAGTAAAGCGGAGACAGAGGCCAAACAGGTGACCTTTATGACCTTTAAAGACTGTCAGCAAGTCAATAATCAGTGATACGGGAATGTTTGTCCACTATATACTTTGAAAACTTTGTTCACTGTCCATGCTGTATTATTTCTCTAATAAATAATAATGTCAGAAGACTACACCATTCAAAAATTTGGGGTTGATAAGATTTAATATTTTCGATTAGTCTTTTAAGGCTTACCAAGGCTGCATTTATTTGATCAAAAATACAATAAAAACAATAATATTGTAACATTTTTACAGTTCAAAATAACTTTTCTATTTTTAATATATTTTACAATGTAATGTTTTCCTGTGATGGCAAAGCTGAATTTTCAGCATCATTACTCCAGTCTTCAGTGTCACATGATCCTTCAGAAATCATTCTAATATGCTGATTTGCTGCTCAAGAAATTTGTTATTATTATCAATGTTGGAAACAGTTGTGCTGCTTATTTTTGTAGAAACCATGATTAAATTTTTTCAAGGATTCTTTGAATAGAACGTTGTAAAGAACATTTATTTAAAATAGAAATCTGTAATGTTTTTACTTTGATAAAAGTTTACTTGATCTGTTGTGTATATTATTATATTATATTATATATATATATATATTTTTTTTTGTAAAGTGATTGTTAATGCCTCTGTTCTGTGTTTTAGGCTCAGATGAAACTGAAACATGCTCAGCAGGAGCTGAAGTCTAAGCAGGCTCAGGTCAAGAAGATGGACAGTGGCTATAAAAAAGACCAGGACACATTTGAAGCTGTGAAAAAATGCATAGAAAAACTACAGGCTGAAATGAAGAAACTCAACTATGAGGGTAATAAAAACATATTGAATGTGATTGTAGTTGAATTAGGTGCAGTTAATTCAAGCCTAATCTTTAACTGATAGAGAAAATAAAAGGCTGAATGTTAAGCTGAATTTGAATTGTAAATTCAGATTCAATTTAATTCAGAACTTAAGTATTAGATTAGTCTCTTGAAGTAGATTTATTTGTATGTTCAGACGGAAGAGAGGAGGGTCTGTTGGAGCAGAAGAGGCAGTTTTCACGGGATGTCAATCAGCTCAGAGAAACCTACGAGTCCCTCATGGGGCAATTCCCCAACCTGCGCTTCGAATACATGTGAGAACATGCAGGCCGTTTTCATCTAGACTCATTGCTTAAGTGCCATTCATACACTTCATTCATTTAGCTAAAAATTACAACAGTGAATCGTGTGTCTGTGTGTGTCTGTGTGTGTCTGTGTGTGTCTGTGTGTGTCTGTGTGTGTCTGTGTGTGTCTGTGTGTGTCTGTGTGTGTCTGTGTGTGTGTGTAGGGACCCAGAGAGGAGCTGGGACCGCAGTAAGGTGAAGGGTTTGGTGGCGAATCTTTTCACTGTAACTGATGTGTCAAACGCCACAGCCCTGGAGGTGGTTGCAGGTGGTCGACTCTATAACGTAGTGGTTGACAACGAGGTAAGTCTTCCTTTAAGAAGCACATGGGCATAGCTATTGGTTAGATGTTTGTCATATACTACCATTCAAAAGGTTTGGTTCTATATATAATGTCCATATAATTTTGGAAAGAAATTAATACTTTTATTCGGCAAGGATGCATTCAATTAATCTAAAGTGGCAGTAAAGTCATTTATAATGTTATGAAAGATATCTGTTTGATATAAATGCTGTTCTTTTGAATTTTATTCATCAAAGAATCCTGAAAATCATGGTTTCCACAAAAAATAAGCAGTACAACTGTTCTCAACATTGATGATAAGAAATGAGCATCAAATCAGCATATTAGAATGATTTATGAAAGATCATGTGACACTGAAGATTTGAGTAATGACTGCTGAAAATTCAGCTTTGACATCACATGAATAAATTAAAATATATTAAAAAAGAAAACGGTTATATTAAATTAATAATATTTAAAACAATTATGGTTTCTTTTTACTGTATTTAATAAAATAAATGCAACCTTGGTCAACATAAGAGACATCTTTCAAAAACATTTGTAAAAATCTTAGACTGCAGACTTTTGAATGGTAGTTTGTCATTATCTAGCAAAGTTATGTTTTGATTTTAAACTTGGCTATTTGCAGGTTACTGGAAAAAAGCTTCTGGAAAAGGGTGAACTGAAACGCAGATACACCATCATTCCTCTAAACAAAATCTCAGCACGAACCCTCAATGACAACGTAGTGCGTGCTGCCAAAAACTTGGTGAGAGCTCTGCTATTGAGCTGTTGAATTTATGATTTGTTTGATCATAAATTCATAGAATCATAGATTTTGTTTAATGTAAGAAAACCCATTTGTTCTGTGTTGCAGGTTGGGCCAGATAACGTGCACGCGGCTCTGTCATTGGTTGGTTATGAATCGGAGCTGAGGAAGGCCATGGAGTATGTTTTTGGCACTACATTGGTTTGTGACAGTCTGGACAATGCTAAAAGAGTTGCCTTTGACAAAGGTGTGAGCACCAAAACAGTCACACTTGGAGGAGATGTGTTTGATCCTCAGGGAACATTAACAGGAGGTTTGTATGTGTAACTGTAACTACATGAGATTCAGACCTGTTATTAATTCTGTTTTTACTAAGTCACAGCTCCAACTATTTGTTTTGGGATATAATTTCACAAAAATTCCAAATTACATATATCCGACTTTTTTCCTAGTGATTTTGATCATGAGAATTTTTCTTGAATATTTTTTTCCTTTTGATTATGGAGTGAATTATGAGCTGTATTTTTATTTTCTATTATAGTATTTGTTTTAGTTTTTTTCAATTGGCTTTTATTTTTATATTTTCAGTTTTAAATTTAGTTTAAAGGAACACTCCACTTTTTTTGAAAATAAGCTCATTTTCCAACTCCCCTAGAGTTAAACAGTTGAGTTTTACCGTTTTCGAATCCATTCAGCCGATCTCCGGGTCTGGCTGTACCACTTATAGCATAGCTTAGCATAGTTCATTGAATCTGATTAGACCGTTAGCATCTCGCTCAAAGATGACCAAAGAGTTTCGATATTTTTCCTATTTAAAACTTTTTAGTGTTCCTTTAAGTTTTACTAATTTTATGTGCTTTTGGAAGGTTTTTTTTTATTTTTTATTAAAGCTATAATTAATTTAAGTAATTTTAGTACTTCTTAAATTTCATTTATTTACCAAGACAACACTGCTTGTTTAATTTTTTTCATCTAATATTTTATTTTATTTCAGCTTTATTTCAATTACCAAAATTATTTTTAGTAGTTTTAGTTAACGACAAAACTGATTATTCTTGAAGGCTTTTGTATGGAAGCCCGTTTCTGCCACAGTTGAGTAAAAAATATAATTCTGTAAGTCATCATAATGATAAAGTTTCTCATAACAAATGACTTACTATGTCATAATAATGAGAAACTTTCTCGTAATAATGACTTAACGTCTCATAATAATGAAAAATGTTCTTGTAAAAATGACTTCTATGCATGCGTAAAGCAGCGGAGCAGAAGGGAGTGGCATGCTGGCGACATCCGCTGGTCAAAGCCGTGTTAATGCGAGAACACAGCAACATGGTGCATTGTGCAAAACAGTTGTTGAGGAATGAGAATTTAATGAGAAAGTTTCTCATTATTATGACTTACAGAATTATATTTTCTACTCAACTGCGGAAACGGGCTTCCAAAGTTTTGTAAGATTCACCCACAAGAATTAAAATATAAACATGCTGTTTGCATATTCAGGCTAAAAGTTTTCGACATACACATATATATTTTCAAAGCTTTAAGTATAGTGTTTAGTATGTGGCAGTTTGGCTCTGCTTTATGCTCTTGGTAGATGATTTATTCCATTATTAGCTAATCTTACATTTTATCTGTACAAGCATACCCTGGAAATTAAACATTCTGCTGTTTGAGCTACTGGATTGTACCCCCCCATTCTTTCTAGTTATCACTTTTGCCATCAGCCATTGAAAAATATTGGTGGACCACTATTTACAAACAGAATAATGATACCTGTGGGGTTTTTATCCAGAAGACAGATTAGTTTACAGTCTGAATACATTTCCAAGGCAAAGTAGAACATGGTGTTCTCTAATAACTGTGTGTGTGTGTGTGTGTGTATAGGTGCACGTGCTCAGACGGCCTCCGTCCTGTCTAAACTGGCTGAGGTAAAGGACATTCAGGATAGTCTGAGGACTAAAGAGGCAGAACTCACCGCAGTGGAGTCTGAGCTCAGCAGCCTCAAGGGCACAGCTGAGAAGTGAGTCTCTGTCCAATATACAACCTCTTAAAAAACCACACTGACCAATCAGAACTACAAGGTGGAAGGCTAAATGTTGTTTTGTTCTCCTTCAGATATCGTCAGCTGAAGCAGCAGTTGGACCTGAAGACTGAGGAGGCTCGGATCCTAGAGACCAAACTTCAGCAGAGCTCCTTCCATAAACAACAGGAGGAGCTGGAGAACCTGCGCAAGACCATCGGTACAAACAAATACCCCTCTTTGCCGAAATGGCGCTAGTTCTCATGCTGAAGTCAGGGCTCAGTATAGCTACACAATAGGACCAACTGTTGGTTTCACTGTTCTTTAACCATCCTGGTGCTCCATTTCTTTAGAGGAGTGTGAGGAAACGCTACAGAAGACAAAGGAGGTTCAGAAGAAGGCAGAGGAGAAGTACAAAGTTCTGGAGAACAAGATGAAAAATGCTGAAGCCGAGAGAGAGAAAGAACTGAAAGCAGCCCAGCAGAAGCTCAACCAGGCCAAGAGTAAAGCAGATGCCTTCAACAAGAGACTGAAAGAGAAACAGCAGGTACTTTTTGTTTGCTATAGCGCTATTCGCACAGTAATTGTTTCTCATGGGGGCGTAAGGTGTTTTCAATGTTTGTGTCTGTGTTAATTCCTTTGGAAGTTGAGGTTCCATGGGAATGAACTGAAAACGCTCCGCACCAATAGACTTTGAATGCCCATGCGGATTTTACTTTAGCTTTCAAATTAGTGCCAATTCAGGGGTGGCAATTGGTGGGTTATTATTCTTAATGAGAAACACAACAACTAGAAAAACACAACTAACAGGGTATCCGCGGGGCATTAAAAGTCATTAAATGGATTTTGCGATAAATTAAGGCCTTAAATGGCATTAAAAAGCATTACATTTTATTCCTACAGGCATTATATTTTTTAGATAGTTTTAAAGAAAAATAATACTACAGTTTATATTGAATATAGCCTTCATAATTAATAACTTTGATTTGCTGTCGTAAAATATGTACATAGTAGTGGTTAAACGGATCGTTGTTGATCCGTGATCCGTACGGACCAAGCCCCACGGTTCGGGACGCATGTGATTCGCGGATCAATTGTTTGTCAAGTTTCACCGCAATAGAGTAAAAAATTATCATTTGCACGTGTTTTGTCTTGCTAGTTTACACATTAAATAGATATAAAATCATTCCAGCACTAGAAGAGGCAAAAGAGGATTTAATTCGGTAGGCTATCGCACGCCACGCTGTTATCGGTGCGCACAGACGCATATACAAGGCGCGCGCACACACAGAGAGGTGCGTTTCAGATAGCTCGCGAACTCCAAATTGATTTCTCTTTCGCGTCCTCAATGCACTTGGATGGACACATACACGCATTATGTCAGTCAAAATACCCCTCTCGGCAAGTACTCTCGTAAACACATTCGGTTATGTCTTATTTGAACGAGGTGAGAATTCGGATGTGTATCTATCGGATGTGTGCATGCATGGGGTCTTATTCTTAAAGTGACAGCAACCTATTAATACCTGCTGTTGTCTGTCATGTAAATCAAACAACAAAACGCAGCTTTAACAAAGATTAATCTATATTAAATTTATACAGTGAACAGTGTCATTTTATATTTAATTATTACATTTATGTACATGAAAATTAATACTATAGTTAGCCCTTATAATTTATTTTATCTATGCTTGTAATTGGTGCACAGTATTTGTTCTTTTCACTTGCCTTTAATAATGTATTAGTTGGGCTAGTAGTTTCTGCTGTGGTATCGGGGTAGTTAAAGTGGGCTAAGTAATAAATGCAAAGTTACCCCCCACCCCCCAATTTTTATTTTTGTGCTGATCTGAAAAATGATCCGATCCGTGACTTAACCGTGATATGATCCGAACCGTGAGTTTTGTGATTCGTTGAACCACTAGTACATTGGTGTGATACACACACGGAACCAGTTTGGTAATTGCCTCCGGCCAGTGGCAAATTGTCGTGACATCGTTTTGGACAGCGGCGGGCTGTGACCTGGAGACGAAAGGCTGCATCAGTGTTGCCAACTTAGCGCCTTTTCAGACGCCTTTTGCAACTTTTTTTCAAGAAAGTGCGTTGTGACGAATATACTTGTTAACCTGATCTAGCTTCCGAGACCCCCCAGTACTGCCGCACGAGTGGCAAAATCTATCACAAATATGCAGATTTAAATATGTCAAAGCTGCAATATTCTGAAAGGATATTGCTTCAGAAATTTTAAATTTATATTTACAACACAAAAAAAATCCTATTTTCTTTTTTCCGGACAAACAACTGTTGTACTCGTACAAGTGAATGGCAAGGCTTAATGTCGAGCCACGTTTCAGTCACCATTTCATATTGTCTGACAACAAAAATAGAAAAATATATAGATGAAACAATTTTATTGGGAATTTGGCTGTATTAAAATATATTATGTGAGCAAAAACGGTAGCAGCAGAGAAGCAAACAAATTTCTGCATGCCGTCATCTATCGACATTTAGCGGCATATATATATATATATATATATATATATGCATTAAAAATTAAAAAATTGGCATTAAAAAGCATTAAATTAGATTTGATGAAACCTGCAGAAACCCTGACTAATCATTTGCAGGTTATCTATTAGTACTGGGTTTAAATCCAAAATATTGCAAAAATCTTCTGCAATTATTTTGTCAGTTAGCTCCTCACTCTCGTGATAAATGAAGTCTGACTCCTGCAGCTGATCTGTGCTGCAACTCTCGTTCGGCTCACACTTATTACTATTAATAATTATTATTATTACTATGTTTTATGGCTGTCAATTGATTAAAACAAGGAATAATGTTCTCTGTGTTAATATGAATTATATATTGAATCTGCTGGAATGTTCCTATAAATATATTTTCTTTCCAAATTCCAACTGTGCATTTTGAATAAAAAATAAATATATTTCCCCACTAACCTGCAGCAGTCAAGTGCTCGTCTTCTCATTAAGTGTTTTTCTTTTACTGATCATATATCATTACATACCTGTTGTTTACACTTTTTAAATGAATTTGACTGATAAAAAGGGTTGTGTGTGTTGGAGCTTATTCCAATCTTTTAAAATAGTTGAATGAATGAATGTGTGGTAAATTTAACGATCTTGAATATTTAATTAATCTTAAACAGTAACGCGTTAACAGCACCTCTACTTTAAATTTAATTTAATTATTTCCATAATTAAGCACATTTGTTCAAATCACACCGTAGGCTATACAGACGCTTAGAGGTCTCCATAAATTAAAAGAACATATAGCCAAATTGAAATATGAGCCTTTACTGTCATAATATCGGGGATATTTCAGCGGATTCACTCTGCATTTAAATTTGGTTGTCTCTCCTGAAACTCTGCAGTATAGGCTATATGTGGCCATTGGTCCTCTTAGCAGCATGAAAAATGAAAAAAAAAATTAACTGTTTGAAAGCAGCTGCCTATCAGTGGGTACCGAATTGAGTCAAAATAGTCTTGGCTACCCGTGCCTGTTGATTCCTGACAATCACGATCAGATCGGCATGGGTTGGATTGGATTAAAACTTCATGTTCTGTTGAGTTTGGAAAATTCTTTTCACAGTAATCATCAGAATATCTCTTCTCCTGTCCTTGAAAAGTCCAGATTTTTAAATCATCTTGCGGACACTTATTTTAATTGCTTTTAACTCTATGACTATAGTAGGGGTGCAACAGTTCAAATTGCTTACGGTTCGGTTCGTATCACGGTCTTAGGGTCACGGTTTGGTACGATTCGGTATGTTCCAGGAAAATAGGACTATTGTCTAAAAATAAAGAAAATAAGAACAAATAATAAAACTACAAGCAACAGCACAAATAAATACAATAGAGCAAATATTCAAATAAAATAAACAGTGCTTTTTAGGTTTTTCAGGTCTAACAGTAGTTTTCAGGTACAGAAAATGAATAAAGTAATCAAATATAAAATAATAAATTATCTTTACTGTATAAAATAAAGATTAATCATTATTGAAGTTACAAAATCTATTCAGTCAAGAGCAGTAAGTGATTTCTTTGTCATTCGTTGTTTGATTTAACATTAAAAGCACAGGGAGCAGGAATAGTTTTTTCCCTTTAAGACATGCACGATCCAGTACTGTTACACATGCAATGTCTTTCTCGACTATTATATGTTCACTTAAGACATAACCGACTATGTTTGCTAGGATACTCGCCAAGACGGGCATGCTGACATAATTTTTGTATGAATTTGTCCGCTGAAGCACAAGTCTTGAAAGAGAACTCGGTATTTGCGCTCTGTCTGAAATAAGCGTGTGCACGCTTCGGATGAGCGCACACACAAATCTTCTCTTTCGCGTCTTGCTCTTGAATGTTTAAATCAGCAAGTCTTAAATGAGTTCAGTTTAAACACAGATAGCAACGTGTGCTGTTCAGGTCTCACCTGTGCTCGCGCGCTATCAACACCCGGGTGATTACGGTGTAAGTGACTGGACATTAGAGCATACGGCACTCACTGTGAACCAAGTTTACAAAGAGTGACTGATTTGTCCACGCTTTTTGATGATCGCTGTTGTAACGTTTTGGGAAGCCAGAATGCGCATCCATCGACTGAAACATACATTATCTGAACTCTGTCTGTCTGTCTTCCACATTGCTATTTTCAAGAAACCATATTAGCCTATAGATGCGTCGTCATTCGAGATGAACCGTGGTGCAAGTGCGTGCCGAACCGTAAGTGGAGAACGGTACGGTTCGGGGTTTTTTTGTCGAGAACCGTTGCACCCCTAGACTATAGTACATTGAAAATATACATAACCAGAAATAAATGAGTTGTACTATTTCAAAACGGAAGTGTGTCAAAAAACCCAGTGCAAGTAGTCCATTCCACTCTAAAATGACGATAGTAAACGGTTATTATTCAGGTGAAATCAGTTCAGTGTTGATTCATTTTGGTTCAATAACTCTGTGAAGTTCATCAATTATGGAATGAGTTCAGTTCATCTATAAAGCAGCTCTGGAGAAAAGAGTGATGTCATCAGCTCAGTTCAGTTCTCATCCGATAGTGTCAGTGCATTCAAGTCAACAATATTATTAATAAGTCATGTTTTGCATGTCACTAACTAGCAATGATTTTTTTTTTTTTTTTTTTACTAAACAGACGTCCACAAGAAACAGTTACCATCTTAATAGGGATTGACATATTTCTCGATAAAACATTTAGGAGCAGACTTTTGCTTACTTCAATTTATTTATTAGATCTAATTTGGGTTTGTTTTATTTATCTTGTATCACTGTTCTGATGGTCATGGAAAACCTAGAACCATCAGGAAATTGTCTTCTCTCTAGCCCATTAAAGGGATAGTTCACCCAAAAATGAAAACTGGTTGTTTATCTGCTTATCCCCAGCTCATCCAAGATGTAGGTGACTTTGTTTCTTCAGTAGAACACAAATGATGATTTTTAACTCCAACCGTTGCAGTCTGTCAGTCGTATAATGCATGTCAATGGTAACAAAATCTATGAGAGTAAAAAAAACATGCATAGACAAATCCAAATTAAACCTTGCGGCTCGTGACGACACATTGATGTCCTAAGACACGAAACGATTGGTTTGTGCAAGAAACCGAACAGTATTTATATAATTTTTTACCTCTAATACACCACTATGTCTAACTGCCTTGAGCATCCAGTTAGTGAGGTCTGAAAAGGCGCCCTGATGCCGGAAGTGATCTCTCGCGCATATACGTCAATGAGTGCGAGAGATCACTTCCGGCGTCAGAGTGCATTCAGACCTCACACACCGGATGCTCAAGGCAGTTGGACATAGTGGTGTATTAGAGGTAAAAAATGATATAAATACTGTTCAGTTTCTCACACAAACCGATCGTTTCGTGTCTTAGGACATCAATGTGTCGTCACGAGCCGCAGGGTTTAATTTGGATTCGTCTGTGCATGTTTTTTTTATTCTCATAGATGGTGTTACCGTTTCAATGCATTATATGACTGACAGACTGCAACGGTTGGAGTTAAAAAAAATCATCATTTGAGTTCTACTGAAGAAACAAAGTCTCCTACATCTTGGATGCCCTAGGACTAAGCAGATAAACATCAAATTTTCATTTTTGGGTGAACTATCCCTTTAAATATTGCTCTTTGTAAGTTCTTAGAAAAGTCCTTATTCAGTAATCATGAATGACTGCAAAATTTGTGAGGATTCGTTGGTCAAAAGGTGTATGAATTCTGTGGTTTAAACTCTCGTCATGTTTAGGAGGCAGATGCAGTGGCTCTGGAGTTGGAGGAGCTGAAGAGAGAGCAGGCTGGATATGAGCAGCAGATTCAAGCTGTAGATGAAGCTCTCAAAGCCATACAGGAGCAGATCGACACCATGTCCACACAAGTTTTGGCCAGTAAGGTATAGAAATAACTGCAATTGCCTTACAAAGATGTCCCTTAAAGGTTATGCATTTATTTTCTGTGCCATGTATGTCAACTGTCACATTTTGTATGTTTAGGAAGCAGTGCGTGTTGCGCAGGAGCAGTTGTCCCAGCAGAAGGAGGTGATTCTGGGACAGGAGAGAGAGATTAAAGGAAAGACCGGAGAAGCAAACCGCCTCAGAGAACAAAACAATGACGCCCAGCTCAAAATCAAAGAGCTGGAACACAACATCAGCAAACACAAGAAAGACAGCGCTGATGCCACAGCCAAGGTCAGAGGAAGTGAATGATACCAATAGAGACTAGTGTGTTGTTGATTCGACTGTATGTAATGATTGCGTGTGTTCAGGTGGCCCGCATGTTAGCTGAGAATGACTGGATTTCCTCTGAGAAGCATCTCTTTGGTCAACCTAACACTGCCTACGATTTCAAGACCAACAATCCCAAAGAGGCTGGACAGAGACTGAAGAGACTCGAGGAGACTAAAGACAAGCTGGAGAGAAACGTCAACCGCAGAGCCATGAACATGCTCAGTGAGGCTGAGGAGAGGGTATGACCTTTGACCTCTTTAGTGACTTCTGTAAAAGATGTTGTTAGTATAAGAATACATAAAACATACATGAATGTAAAAGAGCAGAGGTAAATCCTAAAGAACATGCCTGGGTCTCCAGACTCAAAAAAAGAAATCGGAAATTCTAATTAATTTAAAATTTTTTGATAAAGTCTCTTATACTCACCAATCCTCAATTTATTTATGTAGCTTGTGAAATACTACAATTTAAACTTTTATTTCAGTATATTTTAAATTATTCCTTTGACAGAGCTGAATTTTCAGCATTCGTTTATTAATATTATTATTTTGTGGTGTCGTGTTTGGGTCAAATCTCACAAAAACCTCCATCCAGTTACAGCTCTGGTATTTTGTTGTTGTTGTAGTAGTAGTAACTATATCAATATAATAATTGTAATTATTTTATATTATGCATGTTTTTTATTATTTGTCTGGTTTCTTTCAGTACAATGATCTGAGGAAGAAAAAGAGAATTGTTGAGAATGACAAAGCCAAAATCTTGGAAACAATTGAAGAGTTGGACCAGAAGAAGAATGAGGCACTCAATGTGGCTTGGCAGAAGGTAAAATACCAACCCATGGACCCATTAAACTTTTAAAATTAATACAGTCACAACTAGTAAGAAAAAACAACCATGATGCATCTGGTTCAGTACAGTCTTTGTGATTGCAGGTGAACAAGGATTTTGGATCCATATTCTCCACCTTGTTGCCTGGGGCAAATGCCCGTTTGGCTCCACCCGAGGGGTGTGGTGTCCTGGACGGGTTGGAGTTTAAAGTGGCTCTAGGGAACACCTGGAAAGAGAACTTGACAGAGCTCAGCGGGGGTCAAAGGTCAGCCTTTGCACAACTCTTTTGCTAAAAGTGGCATATCGCTCCTAGAATCAATAGCCATTTTGGTTATGGCTCTCCAGGTCACCATTTCTAGGCCACAGATCCATTAGAGCATCAGATCGTAGACTGAGCCTATCACTGCATATTTCCCAGTACATGTGCTGCCCATTGATCACCTGATGCATTTGTACGTGTTTCAGGTCTCTGGTGGCGCTCTCTCTAATTTTAGCTATGTTGCTGTTCAAACCCGCTCCAATTTACATCCTGGATGAAGTGGATGCCGCTCTTGATCTCTCACACACTCAAAACATCGGACAGATGCTGAGGACACACTTTACACACTCACAGGTAATACACATTCTCAAAATAATTGTGCTATACGTTAGTTTTCCGGCTCATCAGTAATATACAGCTACAACATGACTGTATTTGAACAGAAACTGAATGAGCCATTTTTTCTTTGCAGTTTGTGGTGGTGTCTCTGAAAGATGGAATGTTCACCAATGCAAACGTACTCTTCAAGACCAAATTTGTGGACGGCATCTCCACAGTCACTCGCACAGCTCAAACTCATGAGGGAAAGGTTTTGGCCCAGCGCAACCAGGAGAAAGCTAGGGACAAACGCCAGCGACAGATACTGGCCAGCTAAACACTTTCTGTGTTGCACAAATGTTTAAGCTTTTATTACTTTCAGTTGAGAAAATGAAATGGTATATTTAAAATTGTCAGTACTAAAAGCTTTTTGGACACATCTGATTTGTGCATCTAATGCATGTGAAATAGCTCTGTAAATCTCCTCTTACCATTACTTATTTTAAAACGCTGTTGTTTTCACACACAAATCTTTTCACATTATTATTATTGACATTATGGAGTGTAGTTGCTATGCTACCTTTTAATCCTGCTGTTTTTACTGAGTCTGTTTTCTCTCTCTGTACACTTTAGTATTTTTTGTAGGGTGTTTTTTGGCCTTTTCAAACTTTGCAAGCTACTTTTGTCTAAATAAAATGTCAAAAAAGGATTGTGGTTTCAGAAATTAAGATAAGATGACATCCTGCCTAAATGTACAAATAAGATAATTGATTAGTTTGATAAAATAGTTTTTGCTATTAAAAAGTAGTGTAGTGTATTTGATGTCATAGAATAGTGGTCTAATTTACACTTGTCTCTCTCTTATCTTGAGGTGTCATATATATATACATGCATACATATATATACATACATTCAATGTGTTATCAGCTAGATGTAATTTAGAGATTAAGTGGACTAAATGAGTCAGATATGTTGCAAGAGATAAGGATAACACTTTACGGTAACACTTCATTTTAGGGTATTTTAACTAGTTGCTTATTAGCATGCATATTACTAGAATATTGGCTATTTAGTAGTACTTATTAAGCACATATTAATGCCTTATTCTACATTCTTAATCCTACCCAATGTCTAAACTTAACAACTAACTTACTATTAATAGACAGTAAATTAGGAGATTGAGGGGAAAAGTTGTATAGTGAATAAATGTTCCCTATACTAAAGTGTTACCCACTTTACAATAAGGTTCATTAGTTAATGTATTAACTAACATGAACTAACCATGAGCAATACATTTGTTACTGTATTTACTAATCTTTGTTAACATTAATGGAAATACAGTTGTTCATTGATATGTTAACAAGATTTTAATAATGTATTAGTAAATGCTGTATAAGTGCAGTTCATTATTAGTTCATGTTAACTAATGTAAACTATTAACCTTATTGTAAAGTGTTACTGAGATAAGTATCCTTTCACCAAAATAAGATAAAAAACATGAATTTAGAAAATAGATGAGAAATGTTCATTCATTGCACTTTATTTTTAATTTAAGGTGCACAAACTACAAAGGGGGAGATGAGACCTAGTATAACATGCCTCCTTACAAATGTATCCATTATGAAAAAAATATATTTTCACATGCAAAAATGGGCAAAGGCAGGTTTGAGGTGTCAATTTCCTTTATGTTACAAACTTCCCTTTAATACACACAATACCTTTACACCAACCCTCATTTAAAAAAATGTTCCATTTTGGATAGATCCCTGTCCCTTCTGCTCGACTTTGTCTTACCTCCTTTTCTAACAGCACTGAATGAATGAAAGCAAAAGGTTGACTATGTAGACAGTTCTCAGTCAGTATCTGGATGGGAGAATTTCTTTAACAAACTGGAGGGGCACTTACATAGAAAACTGCAGTAGTCACTCAACTCCTTTGAGTGTAATAATGTATATGGTGCACAAGGGCAGCACTAACCCTTATCTTGACAAAACAAGCAGTTTCATGTGTATAACTGCAGCAAGCCTTTTGCTTCGCAATCTCTATGATTTCCTGTATTTTGAAAAAACACAACCCCAGCTATAAGTATTCTCACACTTGCACATACTGAGACCTTAACAAGGTTAAAATGGTCAGTGAAAATGGCTTATTGTAGCCAAATGTAGTCTTTGCACATTGGTTAAAGCATTAGGTCAAAGAGTTCATACATGGAATTAAAGGTTTATGGGTTTATGGCCTACACAGCTGGTGGAGTGTAGAGATTATGGCAAAATATGTGAACTGAGGTGTACAGTATATGACATGGCCGTGAGGATCATTACTGAAATGTACAATTGAGATTCCCAAATCGACTCTCAGAACAGTGTGTGACTGAATGTGTGTGTGTGTGTGTCTGTGGGCAGGTTATTCATGGCAGGGCTTGTATTTTTCTTCTCATTGTCTGGGCTTTGTCCTTCAGGTCTGGACGGCTGTCTGTTTCCATGGTGGCTAAAGAACGCTGAAGCTGTTGCCGGCTCCTCTCAGTCAGACACTCCCACTGATCACTTTCTACAAACAAAGCAGCATGAATCTTAAGAGTGAGAAGGTTTCTATCCAACTTTCATACCTGAACATTTTAGCAAAATTCACCTTTCTGACAATGAAATGGGCCAATCACATGATTCGTGTAAGTCAGCACAGTATGATGCCTAATAAAGTAGTGTTCATAAGCGCAGCGCTGCTTTGTGTATGGGGTAACCGCTGTATTTCTGCTTTTCCATAACCACCATCTACTGTACTGAGAAGTAGAGTGAATTTGCATTTCCATTTGGCCATCTGCCGTTTTTGTTCAGACCAATTATATAACATACATAATCATTTATTAGGCTGAAATATGAAATTTATCACTTTATAAAACCCCCTTTTTTTTTTGTCAACTTGAACTGTAAAGTTGTTTAGATTGTAGTCATTTTACAGTTTAGGATTCAAAACAATATTGCTAAAAAAAAAAAAAATTGTATTCTATTATCAGACTTTTCTGAAACGTTTTTAACTTAAGAATTCCTTCACTGGTCCAGAGTCTGCAGGTATTCACTTTAAAAATAGTCTTCAACGTTTAGGTACTACATTATTAACAGATGGATTGGCATGTTGTCTATCACTACAGAAAATTATTTAGTTTTACACTTGGAACATTTGAAGCATGATAAAATTAAACTTTCTGTAATAACACAATCAACTATTTTTATGAATGTCAGAGCAAATAAACACTACCTTCAATCCTCTTCAAAAGAAGTTCAACTACCACCAAGGCTTCTGTTCTTACTGATGAATAGCTTTTGTTTTCTGTGGGAGGAAAAGAATCATTCTCATTAGCCAAGTCTGAATAATAGAAAAGATGTTGACATAAAATAAGTTATTGTTAGAAATTTCTGTTGGAAGCCAATAGTCAGCAAAACTTTGGTAACCAACATTAATCAAAATGTCTTTTTGCTCTGCAGAAGAAGTCATACAGATTTGGAACAAACATGAGGAGGGGGGTGGGAGTACATTTTCATTTCATAATGTTTAAAAGTTCATGAGAAACTCCACCTAGTGGTGATGCCAGGGCAGTGCAGGTTTCTGACAACATCTCAGTCAGAACAGCAGTGTTCTGATGTTCCTTATCCAACAGTAACAACCTAGAACATACACAAAAACACAATACAGTCATTAATAAGATTTTGAATGCTGTAAAGCATTTCACAAACAACTTTACCACATTACTATTTTTCTACCTTGATATAGCACTGCTATTTCCACCAAAAAATACAAATATGGTTTAAATTTTAAGTTAAAAAAAACATTTCTATTCAGAAGTTTGTTTCCCACAGACAAGGCATCTGTTTAAAAATCTTCTAGTGTGTACACTCTACCCCTGATAGAAGACCTTCATGGCACGCAGGACTCCCAGTTGAACCCTCCACGTGCTCAGCTTCAGTCTGTCACACATTATTCTACAAACCTCATTCTGGAACTGATCTGCAACACAAAACACACTCATTATACATCTCTCTGCTGCCCTTGTGTGTGTCTAAGTCTTGTAGCTGATACTTACTCTGTGTCTGAATGGTTTTAGGCCAAGCCTTTCCAAGCGTCTCAAATGCACACAGTAGAACTTCTGTTTCTAATTCACGAGCTTTAGCGTCATCGTCATCATCATCATGTCTCGGGGAACCGGCACTCGCTGGCTGATTCTAAACCGAAAAACACAAAATTGTATGCTTTTAAAATTGGATATTGGATGTGGCGCTCCCAAAAACATTAAAAACATTGAGGGATATTGTTACACTGTCACTCAATTGGACTGAAATGCCAAAGCTGAGTGGGTTTTAAAAAAGAGAGAAATTTACTATGAGCATGTAAGGTTTACTGCACCTTTTTAATGAGAGGAAGAACAATGTCAGTGATTTCCTGAAAACGATCCACCTGTGTCGACTCCAAGATGTCTGCTGCACTGCGTAAAGCTGCCATTTTATAAACCAGACTCTCCTTCTTACATTCCTTCAGCACCAGATCCAACACCTCGCTCACCGTTGGCTGACCTGCTGCAGGCTTCTGTAGCTCCACACTAGATATAAATCACATGCATATGAAAAGGTATTGAAATGTACTGTTCTACTTGTAGGTTTACTAACCCAGAATCAGCAAGATGCTAATAACTTTTTATTGTGAGTTATGGTTTCCCAACATCTCTGCACATTTTCCAACAGTGGCTCAATGATGTTGTCAGGACAACTGAGACTCGTAACTCCCCATAAAATGCAATAAAAAAATAATAATAAAATTAAAAACTGAACAGGATAACTTATATAAATAGTAATTTATTAATTGTGGAATATATAAATTTTTACTACTTCAGTACTTCTGTTAAAGGGATAGTTTACACAAAAATGAAAATTCTCTCATAATTTACTCACTGTAATGCTTTCCCTGATGTATATGACTTACTTTCTTCAGATAAACACAAACAGATTTTTAGAAAAATAATCCATCCATATAATGCAAGCGCATGGTTGCTGCTCGGTTGACACTTGAAAAACCACACAGCGATCGTCACGGTAATCAATACACCAGTGGATAAATCAATGGGTGCTTCTCATTTCTAATTTGTGCATCCTCGATTCCTTTCCTCACTTCCTTTCCTTGTGTCTTAGCTCAATCCCATTAGGAATGCAAGGGAAGGATAAATCTGTCCTCGCTCATGACTCCTCAGGAAGCTTCCTCGCTCCTCATTCCTCGTGGTGCAATTAGAGAATTGCGATGCCCTTCAAGATGGCCGAGTTTAATCGGTTTCCGGGTCACAAGCTGGAGGACGGAGGAGCGAGGAAACAAGGAAACGTCGATTTGAGTATTGAGAAGCACCCAATGTCTTATAAAGTGAAATGATAGGACCACCGCTTCTCTCTCATGCTTCACAACACACAACGTGCCACATCTCTTTCATGAATTATTAAATATTAGTATTTTTCTTACACACACCTATCGTTTCGCTTGAGAAGACATTGATGCACCCACTGGGACTTTTATATTGACAGCTCTGACAATGGCAAAGCCTGAGCACACAATGCTCCCATTCTTAGTCTTCATTAATTGAAAAGTGCCAAGACTTCGGTGTTGGTCCATCTATCCCCATTTTCCATGTGCGTGGAGTTATGTCTCGGAGTAAATATATAGGCTATAATTTGGCCAATTAACGTACACTTACGTCACTGGTAGTTCCTATTGTGCTGGGTTAGACCCTACTTTAAAGTAGGAGCTAATTTAGTTCCCCCAAAAGGTGTTCCTATAACTCCTCATGAAGTTATATTCCACAAAAGGCGTTCCTAGAAATAAAATAGTTCCCAGTTTCTGCAGAGCGAACACGCCAAAAAGCGAGTACTTCCACCATTAATTATAGGAACTTTATAAAAAAAAAAAATTTCAGTGCAAAAGCCCCTAAATGTGAACTATCCCTTTAAGACCATATATTTAAGATTTTCTTATAGTTGTGCTCAACTTTACAGGATCTGTTTGATGTTTAGCATAAAAAAAATGTATATGAAAGAAATAGACAGTAGAGTCTAACCTGCATTTAGACACTACAGATCCAACAGCTTTCAACAGCTCTTCCTGTAGGGATACAAGACATTATACTTCAGTGGCCACAAATACAGAGAAATCAGTTTCACACCACTGAGATCATGCTTCTTATGTCTTATTAAAAGAGTCCTTGCCCAGGTGTATAAAGTCTGCCCCTTAGCACAGAGTTTGTGTTTGAGAGAGTATATTACCTTCCCTGCCCAGGTGCGTCCTGCAAGCCCTTGTAGTAGTGCACTTAGCACCATGCCCAGGTGAGGTGCCACCAGTGAGCCCGTTTGTTGCTTAGCAATAGTTGCCATGGCAGCAGCACCCTGAGCCTTCATCTTCCAGGACTGAGACTGCAGAGCCCTCTGAGTAATGGCTATGAGCTCAGTCATGTACAACCTGATTCCACCAAAGCTGCCTGAAGATACAGAATGCAAAATAAAAATGAAAAAGTGAGAGAAAACTGATTCATTCATGATTTTGAGTTAATTCATTCTCTCATGATATATGGATAAATGAATGATGGAATGACCTGGTGGAATGACCTGCCACGTTCTATCCGAGCAGCGGAGTCTCTAGCCATTTTCAAAAAAATGCTAAAGACATATCTTTTTTGTCAGCACTTGACCCAGTAATAGTAGCACTTACTTTGATTTCTATTCTTCTTCCATCTATTTGTGTATTTATTTAAAAAAAAAAAAAAAAAAAATTCCTTGCTACAAGCACTTTACTGACATAACTGTGATTTCACACAGCACTTACATACTGTTGTTCTCATGTTGATTTGATTTGATTCTACTATTCTCATTTGTAAGTCGCTTTGGATAAAAGCGTCTGCTAAATGACTAAATGTAAATGTAAATGGATAAAACATTCATTATGATGAGCCTTGTATTTTACAAAGGGGGATGTTTGGATAATGTTAGACAAACCCAGTTTTCCTTACAAAGTAAGTTTAGATAGATAAATAGTAGCAAGTTCTTAACTAGATTCAGTTTACAGTGCTGAACTCTGCATCGTCTGCGTGATGGTAACAGCTGACCATTATCCAGATAACTTTAAGATTATCTACAAATATACTGAAACAACTAGAATATCCATTGATGATCTTGTCACTTTTATCCCATCTTGAAGTATGACCAAGCATCAATTCAAGTCAAATTTATTTATTAGCGCTTCACAGTTATACCTAATTTCCAAGCAGCTTTACAGAAAGTCATAATGTCTATAAAATGCCATAGTGCTTTAACAAGTTTTAGGGCTGAGCGATATGACAATATACAACAATGATACAAGTGATCATCCAGATTTTTTTCTACCCGTTTTTCTAGCAGATGAAGCGTTCACAGGCTTTGCGTTGTGCTTTGCTTTAGTTATATTTTGGTGTTGAGTTGAATGTCATCAAACTAAAAAAAAGCAATGTCAATTTAGCTTGGATATGAAAAATAAATGCTAAAATGTTGATGTCTAACATAGCAATACAACTATACAGAAATTCAAATTATACTAATTTTTCTTGTGATAAAAAGTTTAGCAACATGGTGAATATCGATGATCTCAAATGTACTTTTTATTTGCCCACTGATCCCTCCTCATTTCATAAATTGTAAGTATGAGAGTGTTAAGTAAAATTTCTGTAGCAAATAAGGTAACAGAGTTGGCAAATATGATTGAAATATGAAATGATTTGATTTCAATGAATCAATTCACACCTCACATTCAATAATTCATTTTAGTTTGTTCAAAATTAAATTTGTGGGTCATGAATTAATCTTTTCTCCTCCAAGGGTTGTGCATGTTAACCTACCAGGCACATGATCCTGCCAGACCTCAGCCCACAGGTTGGCCTCGGAGCTTTCTCCTTTCTCTTCCTCAGGCTCCTGGTGCATGCCCAGAAATGCCAGCGGCAAAGCCACTCCACCATGAGCCTTCAACACATCAGGACTGTAGTGACTGATGGCATGAACCACCAGACAACACGAGGACTTGTACAGAGCCTCTGAGAATCACAGAAAAGCACTTCAAAAATCTAGACAGC
>RJVU01075617.1:5236142-5259697 GCA_003731715.1 Anabarilius grahami
ATTTAATATATATATATATATATATATATATATATACACTCACATACACAATCATTCAAAAGTTTGAGTTCAGTAAGTTCTCAAGAAATATTTATTCACTTTTATTCAATTTATTATGCTTATATAATACTTTTACATGGTCTCAAATAAATGCTGCTCTTTTGAACTTTCCTTTAAAAAATGTATCACCAAATCAGCATTTTAAAATGATTTCTCAGGGATCACGTGACATTGAAAACTAAAGTGATGGCTGCTAAAAATTACAAAAAAACTTTTGAAAACTAGTGTGTGTGTATATAAATATATATTTTTATATATATATTCTATAATAAAATATTTTAGAATATATTATAAATGTCTTTGTATCCAGTTACATTCTAATTCTACATTCTAAATAATAAATACAACGTTGTTTCATTTCTTTACAATAAAGTTGAGACTAACCTGTCCTGCTGGGGCTGAGGTTTGCCCTCCATTGCTGTGAGTAGAGTAGGTGCAAGCTCACACTGTTTGGACACCTCCAGCCTGGGATATCCCATCTTTATGTAGATGATAGTGAAGTTCTGCAAGCACAAACACAGACAGCCATGACAATGAAGTTCTCACTTATATGGGAATATACAACCTTGAAATAAAAAACATGGCCCATCTCAAGGGTAGTCAGAAGGAGTATTGACAGTGGCGAAAGAGACATGTGGGTGTGCGATCATACCGTGACAAAAGATGCAGCAGCAGGATCCTGATACTGAACCAACAGTGTCTCTACAGGCAGCTGAATCTTGGGTCGACTCTTTATCCTTTTGTTAAGGTGCACCAGCAGCTCCATAACCTGGAAAGTAAAATATTAAATATTTTCCAAATTTATAATATAAATTTTTCAGAGTATAAATTAGGTCTGCTAGGGAATACTTGGGGGTCCGTGGAAACTATAAAAAAAGTAAGTATGATTAAACTAAAATAAACAAATAAATGTAATACATTAACAAATAACAGAACAGAACTATTGTTGGTAGAAAAACAGCTTTCTCACACACACTTACTTTCTTGCGAACCCCCTCCTGCACACTGGATAGTTTGAGGAGGACAGGGGGCAGGAATTTGGATATAATATCCTGCAACTGCTCATCTGTTTCTGCATGACCCAAGCGCATAAACACACGCTCCAACTGGTCTATGATAAGGAAACAAAGAGAGAGTAAGCAAAAAACAGATAGACTGTTCAAAATGAAAAAGGAAGTCACCCTATTTTCAAATATATTTGAATGGAAAGACTTTCTAATATAATTCTTGTAAGATCACTGGTTAATTATAAGAACCTTCTACTTTATTCAAACGATTTATTAAAGTGACACTGAGAATGAATGCAATGAAATCCATTTCCATGACATGAGTGCATTTCACCGGCTCTCCGTGAATGAATAAACGAATCAATTTACATTAAAACTATCTAACAAGCTTGCAATGAACAACAGACAATAAGACTAACTGTAAATATAGAAAAGCAGTAAATATAGACGTTCAAATTCGCTAGTTGGTTAGCGTGTGAGCTGCATAGCTTCACTGCTAACCAATGTTAACGTTTATTATCTATATACTCATTTCTCACGCTGTCAATAAATGACAACCAGCACTGGACCACTATGACATTAAGATAACACTAACAGCACGAAAAATAGAGGTTGTTGCGTCCTCAAATTTAGACAAACCCAATAAAATCACTTTCATTTTGGAGCATGACTGAGCATTGGGCCTCTGTAAGCACATAGTAGCCGACTAGCTGCCAAACTGATATTCACTTTACAAATATTTATTTATGTAACTACCGGTAGGCAAACAGACAGCACGATGAGCTCAATCTTCATTTGAGTAACCAATAATGAAGAGAGTATTGAAAACAATTATGCCGTAATGATGAAATAAAACATGTAGAATGAGTTAAACTTACTGAGCTCGTCCTGTGCAGCCATGTTTGAACTGAAGTCACCAGCGGCAGCACTGCCACTCCTATAGTGTAGAGACAACATATCTCTCTCTCTCTCTCTCTCTCTCTCTCTCTCTCTCAATTTAGTTGTACTTTATTTTCATTTTATTAATATTAACAAAGCGGACTAGCTTCATAAAATGTAAATGGTACAAAACAAATACAATAGTTGTCTAAATTAAGAAGATAACAGAGACATTTAAAAAACAGTTGCCTAAGTAAAATGCCTTTTAGTATAATTCTAAAATTGTCTACATTCAGCTTAGACGTGCATAACCCTAACGCTAACCTTGTGTCTTTTTGCTGTGAAATCTTCAATGACTTTTATAAAGTAATGTAAGAATAACTTTTATATTGTTATTCATTTTAAAAACAAGCATTTCCTGAACTGAAACAGCTCTCTCTCTCTCTCTCTCTCTCTCTCTCAAAATTCAAATTCAAATTCAAATTCAAATTTGCTTTATTGGCATGACTTACACAGTATTGCCAAAGCAGTGGCCATTACATAAGCAATAAACAAATAATCAGTATATAATGCATAAACAAAATAAGAATAAACATATAAATATAGATATACAAGAAATAACAAAAAAAAGAAGAAAAAAGAATAAGACAATGTAAAAAAAAAAGTATATTAAGAATATTTCTAAATCTAGTTTTGTCCACTGGTTGCTGACTCACTTAGATTGTGGCAAGCTGTTATCTATTTTTCTGCTGTTGCAATTAAATTGCTGTTTTCTCCCAGAATATGATTAAATTTTTCTGTGTTTGAAGATGCCATGAAATTTGGTTCTAGTAGCTGGAATTTAGTGAAATAGTCCGATCGAATGTTGAGATAGTGGTCACAGTGCAGCAGGAAGTGTTCCTCTATATATATATATATATATAGAGAGAGAGAGAGAGAGAGAGAGAGAGAGAGAGGAAAATGTATACATCTATCAATCATCATTATATTGCATTGCATTATACCCCCCACAATAAAAACTACAGAGCTTTGATCATAAAACTAGCATTTAAGCTTCATCTTACCAAAACATAATATTGGTAGAAATAAAGTGACAACTGATGTGTTTATGCATTTTATAAGTAGTCTGTAATACTGTTTTAAAAATCTCACTGATTTACATTACAAGCTATTAGAATTTCCCATTTTTGGCCAAATAACAACATCTGCACCAAATATATATTACATTTGACTCTGAATGAAACTGAGATATCTTTTTTTACTACTATATGTACATATCGTCATTGTCTAAAGGTTCAATAAAAATAATTTTTCTGACTATTATTTCATATGTAAATTTGTTTTTGAATAAAGTGGAAATGCCATCATGGGTTGGAGTGGATGTAGATGGAGGTGAGATATTGAAAAATATGGAAAACATTCCTGGAGTTTAAGTAGTATAAAACAAGGTATCTCCATTCTTCCTGAGAACTTAAGTCAGATGGGGATGTTTAGTAGAAATTAGTGGACTGAGGGAGACAAACAGAGAAAGTCTAGAGAAGAATACAAGAGACAAAAAGGCAACTCAGACAGACACATAACTGATGTTTCACAGCACTGCTTGTGTTCTCCAAACTGGAAGGTGTTTTTAAATATTGGGGTGTGTGTTTATTGTTAAGTTTTTCTCTCTCACATATTTCACTTCTGTAAGCATACTCATTAAGCATAATCATAAAAGAAATGCAATTCAAATTGTATTTATTAAATGTATTTCAAAATGCTTAGGCTTACATTTCCACACTTTTACTGAGGTTACTTCAATGCTCCAAGTAAGGACTTTTAATTTGAATGAGAATGTTTGTCATTTCCTGTGCAGGCAGTAATTGGAGATATTTAAGAAAATTTCACTAATTAAGGTCAAGGTTTAGTTATTTGTGTTGAGTAGACGACTCATTTTTACACAAATCAACTGAGAACCCCTTACAAGACTAACGTAGTTTGCTAATAAATAATTAAATAGAGGGTGGTAATGTCTTCAAGTCTAGTCACAAGACACACGAATTCCCACAACATAAGCGGTGCGTGATTTTGATCATCTGCTTTGCCAACAACACGATGCGCGTGCAAAAGAGGCAGAGAGAGGGGAGTTGGGGGTCGAAAGCTAAATATCACGTGTATTGTTGTTGCACAGTAAAAGCCATGTTGCTTAACAACTGTGTCAGACAAGAGGGAAAAGTTGTCGTTGTCTTTCGTAAGAGAACATCCCCCGCCTTCTGAATGAATATACACGAGCCCTGTTTTCCACGCCTTTGAAAACAAGGAAAATACGCCAAGAAATACGAGATTTTCCCCGGATGGGTGTTTGGTTTCTGCTCGTAACCAAAGAGGAAAACGGTCGTGATGAGCTATACGTCTGATAAAATGCTTGCTGGAAACAGTATTGTCAGAGGTAGGCTCGTTTGTTTTTTTTAATGCGCTGAATCGGATGGCAGCATCGTAACATGTCGTTGTCAGGCAGATACGAAGTTGCTGCAGAAACGATGGATGTGTTATTTTCCTTTGCCATATTTTCCTTTCCTTTGAACTTCAGTCGAATGCATTCATGGCTGTTTTCATTTGTGTGCTCTTATTGCGTCCTGTGTTGCTTTGTTATTCCATGCTGGTCGGGGTATTGTGATGCTGTACTGTCTCGTTCTTTGCCAAGAATAAATATGTTCGCATTGCATATACATTTTGTTGCAAAAAGACAATATTTACACACAATGCCTCAATATATTCTCAATGCTGAACCCTTCTAATGTTTTTTGGTAAGGAATACAATGTTCTATTCGTGTAATGGAAACAGGATTTGTGACACTGAATATAAGAAACAAAAATAATAGCTATATAAATAAATAGTAAAAGCAAATTTCCATTTTTAATCAAATTATTTAGCATAAAATGAACTATTTTTAATGTTCTATCTGTAACCCTATCGTGAAAGAACCTTTCAGCATGTTATGCAGCCCTAAATAGGTTTTTATAAATCATGTTTGACCCAAAAATATTTTATCAGATCTCATGATTTCAAAATTAGAGGAATGTGATCACATATCAATATAATATCAATAGTTATGCTTGTGTACTCCTAAAAGTTGACAAAATTAACCTTTAGCAGATACACTACCATTCAAAAGTTTGGGTCAGTGAGATTTCAAATACACTCCTGGGCAAAAAAATGGGCAAAATGGCTAAAAAACACTAAGCTTTTAGTTGTCTTAACCACAAATTATTGGTCAGGAAATTAGCAACATGCACTACTTAAAAAGCCATTGCTGTCTCAGAAAAACATCAAAGACGGAATGAAGTTTTTGGCAGAATATGGGAAGTTGTGTGTGGAGTGATAAATCAAAATGAAACATGAGTTGCATGGTAATGCTCCATAGCGGTGTCTTTGAAAATCTGGTGAGAAATTTAATAGAAAATGCATCTCTACCACAGTGAAGCATGGAGGAAGGGGCGTCATTGTGTGGGGAGCCTTTTTAGCTGCTGGTGAGCTACTTCACTGTGATAAGTCATTTATTGCTTTGGAGTACAGGAGAATTTTGCAGAATGGCTTGCTTTCCACAAATGAAAAGTTTTTATCTAAAGAGGAATGATCAGATGTTATTTTTCAACAAGACAATGCTCCTACTTAAATTGCAAAGACAACCAAGAAGTGGCTTGAGAACAAGTCCATCGGGCTCATGTTTTGTCCTGGTCAGAGTCCAGGGTCCTGTACCATGATGGTAGTAATTGAACAAACTCAGGGTAATAGGATTAGTTTCAAGTTGACAAAACCAAACCACTCCAATCTGGCTTTGTTGGTACCATGATGCTGATCATCAACTTTCTCTGTCAACTCAGGCTTTGATCCTGAGTTTGTGGAACGTGTGCAGATGAATGAGTGACATCAGTGGCAAACAGCCAATCACATGCCTTGCAACAGAGAGAAACTCTGATTCACTTCCCGCGAGATAGCCAGCGTAATTCAAAACTCTTTTGCTGAAGGCTAAGAGATTGAGGAAAATTAAGAATTTAAACACATTTACACTAGTCCATGAAAGAGGACAAATAAAAGAAATGATCTTGCTCTATCAATGCAAGTGAAACTTAAGTTAGTTTACAGTGGCAAGAAAAAGTATGTGAACCACTTGCAGAAAATGTGAATAATTTTAATAAAATAAGAGAGATTATACAAAATGCATGTTATTTTTTATTTAGTACTGTCCTGAGTAAGATATTTTACATAAAAGATGTTTACATTTAGTTCACAAGACAAAACAATAGCTGAATTTATTAAAATAACCCCATTCATAAGTATGTGAACCATTGATTCTTAATACTGTGTGTGGTTAGCTGGATGATCTACGACTGTTTGTTTGTTTTGTTATGGTTCTTTATGAGTCCCTTGTTTGTCCTGAGCAGTTAAACTGAGCTCTGTTCTTCAGAAAAATCATCCAGGTCCTGCAGAATCTTCAGTTTTCAAGCATTTTTGCATATTTGAACCCTTTACAGCAGTGACTGTAGGATTTTGAGATCAGCAAATTAGCATATTAGAATGATTTCTGAAGGATCATGTGACATTGAAGACTGGAGTAATGATGCTGAAAATTCAACTTTACCATCACAGAAATAAATTACTTTGTAAAATATATTCAAATAGAAAACAGTTATTTTAAATTGTAATAATATTTCAAAATATTCCTGTTTTTACTGTAGTTTTAATTAAATAAATGCAGTCTTGGTTAGCAGATGAAACTTCTTTTAAAAACATTAAAAATCATACCGATCCTAAACTTTTGAACGGTAGTGTATAAATCATAAAATAATTCTAATTATCATTAAAGCCAGACAATTTCATCGTTAAATATTTTTTTTTACTATATAGTGACCTTTAATTTGGAGGAAGAGAAACTGGGGGAGTGGCTTTATTGCGTCGGATGTGTCAGTGTCACTTTGCTCACATCTGATTGGTCCAATTTCAGTTTGAAATCTCTTACCCAGAACATAACCTGCCCCAGAGCAGGTTAGCCATGGAGCAAAAGTTACTATGTGATGAACACTTTCGTGGTACCTAAAACCCAGGACTGGCGCGAACTAATCTGAAACTTACCTGGCTAGCCAGCGAATCTGGCTTCATGGTACAGGCCCCAGGTTTGAACCCTATAGTGAATATTTTGTCTCACATTAAACTCAAACAAACTGAGAGACATTTTTCAACTACTCATGAACTGTTTGAAGCCATTAACTTTGAGTGGAACAACACAGAGGCTTCTTTCTGTAAAAAGCTGTCTGCAGGTTTACCCACACTGCTTAAACATTTTAAGAAAACAAAGGGGAAGGCTATTCCATGCCAAGTTACTTTATCTACATTAATTGTGCAATTCTTGGTCATTTCCTGACCAGTGATTTGTGATTAAAATGGATGACCATTAAAAGACCACTAAATATTTTGCCATTTTTGGCTTGGCCCTTTTTTTGCCCAGCAGTGTACATGCTGTTCTTTTAAACTTTCTATTCATCAAAAAATTCTGAAAAAATGTACTGTGGTTTCCACCAAATTAAGCTGCACAACAGTTTCCAACATTAATAAAATGAAAAGTTTCTTGAGCACTAAATCAGCATATAAGAAATGATTTCTGAAGGATCATGTGACACTGAAGACTGGAGTAATGACTGCTGAAAATCCAGCTTTGACATCACTGGAATAAATATTTAAAAAAATATTAAAATAGGAAATAGTTATTTTAAATTTTAATAAAATTTACTGTATTTTTTGATCAAACAAATTCAGCTTTGGTGAGCATAAGACATTTTTATCAAAAACATTAAAAAATCTTACAGACCCCAAACTTTTGCATTTAATACGCATTTAAAATCTTTCTTTTGGGAAACAGACCAAAATTACTGATGACTTACCATGCACTACACAGTTTTTTGTCCAATCAAATTAAAGTATCCCATATCGCAAGTAGTAAATTGTAATTCATGAGTAAAGCCTATTGTAAACAATAATAAAAAAAAGAAGGACTTCAGTACATCCTGCCCAGATTTTCTGTTTTAACAGGAAATATGTCAATACAAGAAAGAAAACTGTTATTACAATGATATATATTTTATATATTTTATTGAGCAAATGCATTTGCCCTGTTTACACTAAGGTGATCTGCCGAGGTGAGGTGGCTTGGTACTGACAGATATGGAGGTGGGAAGTCTGCCTGTCGAGCTTTGGCGCCTCATCCTGGCGTACCTGCCTCTGCCAGATCTGGGTCGATGCTGTCTGGTGTGCAGAGCCTGGCGGGAACTCATTTTGAGCTTGGACAGCACACGTTGGCGGCAGCTCTGTCTAGGATGCCCTGAATGTCGCCATCCAAATTGGCCCCGTCGCCCCCATCTGCCCCCGGTTTCCTGGAGAGAGGCTCTCCGTCAGCATGCTCTAGCCAGCCGAACCTGGACCCAGAACGGCTCGGACCTCCACTCGTCTGCCTGCCTCCATCTTTTCCGCCGGAGGAAAGACCGCAGGATTTGGCATGTTGGCACTGTGGCAGGGGGCGGCTATGAGACTCTCAGGGGGGCGCTGGCTGCGGCCGGGCCGTACGATAAGGTGGTGCTCCATGCGGGTGTATATGAAGAACAGGTGGAGGTGTCCCTCAAGGTGCCTGTGGAGATTGTTGGAATGGGCAAGTTGGGGGATGTGTCGTTATTGGTGAGCTTTGATCAACAGTGCCCGACGGCAAGACTGTGCAATCTAGTGTTCATGCCAGCGTGGTTTTCACCTGTGGTTTATAAGGTGAGCCTTGATACTTCCACAAGCATACACAGCCACATCAAAAGCATGCAAATTGTAACATCTGTGCAAGTGACAACAGTTATTCATACATCCATAAATGCTGAACACATTCTAGACCCTATTAAGTGGGGCTTCATCTTGGTGCCCCTAAAAATCTGATTGTCAGCATTCAGCAGTCAGCCCTTTAAACATCAGTTATGGTGTATTCTTTCTATCTATCTATCTATTGATCTATCTATCATCTGTCTGTCTGTCTAATATTTCTCATCCATCCATCATCCATCCATCCAATATTTCTCATCCATACATCCATCCATCCAATATCCATCCAATATTTCTCATCCATCCATCCATATAATATTTCTCATCCATCCATTTATCTATCCATCCAATATTTCCCATCCATCTAATATTTGCCATCCATCCATCCATCCATCTAATATTTCCCATTTATCCATCCATCCATCCATCCATCCAATATTTCCCATCCATCCATCCAATATTTCCTATCCATCCATCCATCTAATATTTCCCATCCATCCATCCAATATTTCCCATCCATCCATCCAATATTTCCCATCCATCCATCCAATATTTCCTATCCATCCATCCATCCATCCATCTAATATTTCTCACCCATCCATCCATCATACATCTAATATTTCTATTCATTTATCCATCCATCCTATATTTCTCATGCATCTATCCATCCATCCATCCATCTAATATCCATCCAATATTTCTCATCCATCCATCTATTCATCCATTCATCATCTATCTAATATTTCTCATTCATTCATCCATCCATCCATCATCCTTCCATCCATCCATCATCCTTCCATCCAATATTTCTCATCCATCCATCTATCCATCCATTCATCCTTCCATCCAATATTTCTCATCCTTCCATCAATCCATCCATCCATCTAATATTTCCCATCCATCTAATATTTCCCATCCATCCATTTATCCATCCATCCAATATTTCCCATCCATCTAATATTTCCCATTTATCCATCCATCCATCCATCCAATATTTCCCATCCATCCATCCAATATTTCCTATCCATCCATCCATCTAATATTTCTCACCCATCCATCCATCATACATCTAATATTTATATTCATTTATCCATCCATCCTATATTTCTCATGCATCTATCCATCCATCCATCCATCTAATATCCATCCAATATTTCTCATCCATCCATCTATTCATCCATTCATCATCTATCTAATATTTCTCATTCATTCATCCATCCATCCATCATCCTTCCATCCATCCATCATCCTTCCATCCAATATTTCTCATCCTTCCATCCATCCATCTAATATCATCCAATATTTCTCATCCATCCATCTATCCATCCATTCATCCTTCCATCCAATATTTCTCATCCTTCCATCAATCCATCCATCCATCTAATATTTCCCATCCATCCATTTATCCATCCATCCAATATTTCCCATCCATCTAATATTTCCCATTTATCCATCCATCCATCCATCCAATATTTCCCATCCATCCATCCAATATTTCCTATCCATCCATCCATCTAATATTTCTCACCCATCCATCCATCATACATCTAATATTTATATTCATTTATCCATCCATCCTATATTTCTCATGCATCTATCCATCCATCCATCCATCTAATATCCATCCAATATTTCTCATCCATCCATCTATTCATCCATTCATCATCTATCTAATATTTCTCATTCATCCATCCATCCATCATCCTTCCATCCATCCATCATCCTTCCATCCAATATTTCTCATCCTTCCATCCAATATTTCTCATCCTTCCATCCATCCATCCATCCATCTAATATCATCCAATATTTCTCATCCATCCATCTATCCATCCATTCATCCTTCCATCCAATATTTCTCATCCTTCCATCAATCCATCCATCCATCTAATATTTCCCATCCATCTAATATTTCCCATCCATCCATCTAATATTTCTCATCCATCCGTCCAATATCCATCCAATATTTCTCATCCATCCATCCATCGTGTCCCTGCCACTCTGTAACAGGCTTTACACAGAAAAACACTGTCAGTTTTCCTATAGTGCTGTAATTACATCTTTTTTCTTGTTTCTTTCTTAGACGTCTTCTGGGCATGTCCAGTTGGACAACTGCAACTTTGAGGGCTGTCAGCTGCATATCCGGGGTCCAGGGACGTGTCAGGCTCGTTTCTGCTCTTTTGCCCAGGGCAGCTCTGCCCATTTTCTTGGAGTGGCCATCAGTTTAATGGACAGTTGTGAATTCTCAGGGGGCGATTCTGCCTCTGTCACTGTGGAAGGTGCTCCAGTCTCTGAACGCAACTGGGCCTTCAAACACCTGGTCGCCTTGGCCAAGACCTTCACCATGATGACTAGTAATGGGTCAGCTGAAATAGCTAACCAGGGTGGAAAAGACAGCGTGGGTGCTGTTAGTCATGTAAACGCACCCTCTGAAGGAGTAAACACAATAAAGGACTGGAGTAAACAGGAAGTTGATTGGGAAACAAACTGGGCAAAACTGAAAGGTGGAGATAGTCTTCCAGGTCAGGATGGTACAATGATTGAGGAGGATGGCATGGAAACATCAAGTGAGTCAAGTGAGGAAGATGATGAGCTAGATGGCGAGAAAAGCACAGGGTTAAAGCTTTCATATGACCAGCACGGACTAGCGCATCTCTCCAAAGCGGACATGCCAGATTCTTCTGCATTTCCTGCACTGTTGAGTCTGTCTGCAGAGCTGCAGAGGGATGCAGAGGCGCGGGAGTTGTCCGCATCGGTTCAAGGCTGCCTGCTTCGCCGCTGTCTGCTGCGGGATGGAAAAGGTGGTGTGCACCTGTGCAATCATGGTCAAGCTCGACTGGAGGCCAATGTGTTCAAGGGGCTCAACTATGCAGTGCGCTGCATCCAGAATGCCAAAGTGTGTAAAACATGTATCTTCATGCCCTTTAAAGCTGAAGTGTGTAATTTTGTCGACATTAAAATTATTTTTCCAAGTTTAATGTGCAAAGACGACTATAAGTATGCCTTTAGTTGGCTGATTACCCGTAAAAGTATAAATACTGCAGCTCTGTGGCGCGACAGGTTTTATGGTGGGTTAAGATGTAAGGGAAGGGTCAACAATGTAATTGTAGATATAATTACCGAAATTAAATACAGGCGCAGTTACATACGTTACAAACATAAGTACAATGTAAAAACATGTATGTACAAAGTAGTTACTTAGGGGTTTAACGATACCCTCATGTCACTATTCGATACATATCACGATACTGAACTCACGATACAATATTATTGCGATACTCCAAGACATATGGTAAACAGTTAACAAAAAATGTACTGTTGATTAAAATACTAAATTTGATATTACATTGGGGGTTGAAATGAATATGCTTGGACTTGGTGTTGGTGACCCAATGCACAGGATAATGGTGACACCAGAATAAAAATATTCATGATTCTGAAGCTGAAAATACAGAATTATTTTTGACGAATATTCTTGCACTCTGTCACTGGCTAGATTATTTTAAATAATGTAGGTCACTTTTTACTGGTAACATAAGACCTTTGGCATTATCAGGACCCACAAATATTCCCCCATTGCATTATTATACATTATATTCAACATTATGTATTGTAGTTTAATGTAATACTGAGACTGTACACAATACATATTTGTCACTATCCACAATACCTATTGTTGCATTTTTGTATTGCGATATATTGTGACACGATATATTGTTAAACCCCTAGTAGTTACATTGTATCAAATGATCAATTTAAATGTTAGTACATAGTATTGAGATCAGAATGTGATTACTGGACCTTCCGGTGAAAGCGGCACACTTCTCTCTGGTCACGTGAGCAGGACTTCTCAAATCATTTCATCTTCTTAGAACCCACACCTGCAAGCTTATATGCATCTGCCTCTACATTCGGATGCACATCAATACAGAAGAAAAGATCTTTTGACACTTCTGCAAATCTCAAAATGAATATCCATTTTCATACTGTACATTATAATGTTGTGATGCCTTAGTTCACTTGTAGCGTTAACGTTAAAATAATTATTGGCTTATTGGTGTTGGCCAGAGTTTTAATATCATTAGCTCACACTTGCCAGTTGTGCCTGGATTTGCATAAGTTAAAGTATTACAATTTATCATATAAAGTCTGGAATACTCTACATGACTTTGCCCAGATTTTGCCCTGAATTACAGTCTAGAGAAGTCAATGCTAGATGCCAAAAGTCGGAGTTGGTCTGCAGATATTGGGTAGTTTGAGTATATAATTTGTATTGCAGTATATGATGGGCACAGACTGAGACAAGGTGCATATTATTACAGTTGTGTAAATTTGTTATGTTCGAAAAAACGTCTGGTAGTGTGTGATCCTTGGTTGTGTAATGTATTCCATCCTGCACAGTTTGTACTACAGATATGAATGATTTCTCAATTTGTGCAGGTTGTTGGGAAGCAGCAATCAGAATTACAATTTTTACTTGCCGATGTTAAAATGGCAAAAAAAAGCAACCACTTAGAACACTCTAGCAAGCAACTGCATAGCAATTCTTAGGAACCACTCAAAACACCTTAGTAGTGGCATATCACCTTCCTGACAACTATCCATAACACCCTTGTGTCATGTCAGAGCCTTCTGCACAGGCAAGCACTTGCTACATTTTCTTAAGAAATGTCTTTTTTCATTCCATTTCATACTTGTGAGAAGCACAACAATTACAACCAGCAGATTTAATAATATCTGCAGTCATAGAAAGTATTTCATGACATTGCACTGTTTCTGATCATCTTCTCTCTTTTATCTTCTTTTCATGTTTTAGTTCTCTTTCACGAATCTCTCTCTCTCTCTCTTATACTTTCTCTCCTTTTTTCTGTTTAGATGGTGATGTTGCGTAATGAAGTGTGTGGGTGCAAGGCGTCTGGTGTGTTCCTGCGACTTTCTGCTCAAGGTCTCATTGCTGACAACAACATTCATTCCAATGGAGAAGCGGGACTAGACATCCGCAAAGGGGCTAATCCTATCATACTGGTACACATTTCTTTTAGTACACTTCAAAAAATTTCATTAGATTATTAGAGTTGGTTCAGATAATATCTCTTGAATTTTATTTTCCTATCGCAACTAGTTATTTTTTATTTTTTTACCTTAAATCATAAATCTAACCTAATTTAGTGAGGTTTATGCTTTAATCATTTAATATTTATGCTATTAATATTCTATAACTATTAATATTAATAATATTAATAGTTATATGCTATAACTATTAATATTTAATATTAATAGTTTATGCTTTAAAGGGTAAGTTGACCCGAAAATGAAAATTCTGTCATTTATTACTCACCCTCATGTCATTCCACACTCGTAAGACCTTCGTTCATCTTTGGAACACAAATTAAGATATTTTTGATGAAATCTGATGGCTCAGTGAGGCCTGCATTGCCAGCTAGATAATTAATACTTTCAGATGCCCAGAAAGCTACTAAAGACATATTTAAAAGAGTTCACGTGAATACAGTGGTTCAACCTTAATATTATAAAGCGACGAAAATACATTTTGTGCGCCAAGAAACCCCCAAAATAATGACTTTTCAACAATATCTAGTGATGATGGCCGACTTCAAAACACTGCTTCAAAGCTTTACCAATCTTTTGTTTTGAATCAGTGATTCGGATTGTGTACCAAACTGTTAACGTTACATGAACTATTGACATTTCGAAACCCTTATGACGTAACGAAGCCTCGTTTAATGAAATCATGTGACTTTGGCGCTCCGAACCACTTATTTGAAACAAAAGATTCGTAAAGCTTCAAAGCGGTCAAAATCGGCCATCACTAGATATTGTTGAAAAGTTATTATTTAGTTTTTTTGGTGCACAAAAAGTATTCTCGTCGCTTCTGGGCATTGAAAGTGTTAATTGTCTTGCTGGCAATGGAGGCCTCACTGAGCCATCAGATTTCATCAAAAATATCTTAATTTGTGGAAGATGAACGAAGGTCTTACGGGTGTAGAACAACATGAGTGTAAGTAATTAATGAGTGTAAGTAAAGTAATTAACCCAATTTTTGGGTGAACTAACCCTTTAAAGGTGCAGTGTGTAAATTTTGGCGGCATCTCGAGGTGAGGTTGCGAATTGCAATATAGAGAAGGTATGGTGGCCAACACAGGACAAAGAGACAGCAGATAGTAGACAGTCAAGCAAACACGCTCTGTAGAGCAGTTTGTCAGTTTAGGGCTAATGTAGAAACATGCCAGCGCAAAATGGCGACTTAACATATCTTTTTTGTCAGCACTTGACCCAGTAATAGTAGCACTTACTTTGATTTCTATTCTTCTTCCATCTATTTGTGTATTTTATAAAAAATCCTTGCTACGAGCACTTTACTGACATAACTGTGGCTTCATACAGCACTTACATACTGTTGTTCTCATGTTGATTTTGATTCTATTCTTACTATTCTCATTTGTAAGTCGCTTTGGATAAAAGCGTCTGCTAAATGACTAAATGTAAATGTAAATGTAAACATGTAAAGGGGCCCACGGTGTATGTACCTGTAGATAGAAATGGCTCATTCTAAGGTAATAAAAACATAACGGTTCGTTATGTAAGGTCTTTATACACCACTGAAAACATAGTTATGTATATTATATTGCATTTGTCAATAGATCCTCCTAAAATTTGCATATTGCACCTTTAAATAAATAAATTGTAAATGTGTATATGTAATGAAAAACAAGACAAAAAGTATTCTGAATAAAAACATTTTGTGTAGTGTAATCAAATTAGAACTAGTGCAGTGGAAAGAAATCTAGAAAAAATACTGTAATTTCTACTATCCCATATAATTTTCTCTGTATATACTGTTTTTTCTTTCCCTTTCTCTTTTCCTGGCTGCAGTGTAATAGAATCCACAGTGGTTTGCGTTCCGGGATTGTTGTCTTGGGCAACGGGAGAGGTTCCATTCGCAGCAACCAGATCTACGGCAACAAGGAAGCTGGCGTGTATATTCTCTTTAATGGCAATCCTGTTGTCAGGTATGCAGTGCAGGCCAGGGGTCTTTGTGTTCTAATGCAAATCAAGTTGTATAACAAGAATCTTTAGATATAACTGTTTGTTATCATGAAACTAATAAGACTAAAGATCTGATTTCTCTTTTTCTCTCTTCATGATAGTGGAAATTACATTTTCCAAGGTCTTGCAGCAGGCGTTGCTGTCAATGAGAACGGAAGAGGACTGATCACTGGTCCGTTTGACCGCAGTACCATTTTCCATTTAAATAGTTTATAGGTGCTTCAAGCACTATAGACCTTGCCCTTTTCAACTGTTTCCTCCTGCTCTTGAAACAGCTAAATCAATTCTAACTGCTGCTTTATTTCTCTCGTCTCTGATAGATAATGTTATTAGGCAGAATCAGTGGGGTGGTGCTGATATCCGTCGAGGAGGTGACCCAGTTCTGCGCAATAACTTCATCTGTTATGGCTACTCGGACGGAGTGGTGGTTGGAGAGAGAGGGAGGGGTGTCATTGAAGGCAACCACATATACGGTGTGAATATTTCAGCTTTTTGCATATGGCAGATGTTATCCAGAATTTGTTAATTCTGTTGCAAATATGTGTGTGATAGAAATTAATTATGTGTGTAATTGTGTGTGTTATTCCTAACACAAAGGCTGCATCCTAAATCGCATACTTTCTTACTATATAGTAGGCGAAAAACAGTATGAGTCAAAAGAAGTATGATTGAATTCACAGTACTCATAAAAGAGTAGGCAAAAAGTACCAGGATGACCTACTACTTCTGGTGAGATTCTGAAGTGTGCATACGATGGACACTTTACTATCCCATGAGGCCACGGGAGAGGATTTGTGAATGGCAGTGAAGCAACGTAACTTACGCTGGTAGTTCACATGATAATGACAACATGCCGAATATAGTACGTCCAGATTACAGTCATTCTACACACATTCATACTATATAGAACATTCTTTTTTTTTTACATTCTAATTCTTAATAAGTGAAAGTGAAAGTGAAGTGACATGTGGCCAAGTATGGTGACCCATACTCGGAATTTGTGCTCTGCATTTAACCCATCCAAGTGCGCACACACACACCCGGAGCAGTGGGCAGCCATTGCTGCGGCGCCCGGGGAGCAGTTGGGGGTACGGAGCCTTGCTCAAGGGTCTCACCTCAGTCGTGGTATTGAGGGTGGGGAGAGCGCTGGACATTCACTTCCCTCACCGACAATCCCNAACGTAACTTACGCTGGTAGTTCACGTGATAATGACAACATGCCGAATGTAGTACGTCCAGATTACAGTCATTCTACACACATTCATACTATATAGAACATTATTTTTTGGTGGTCATAAATTAATTCTTAATAAGTGAAAGTGAAAGTGAAGTGACATGTGGCCAAGTATGGTGACCCATACTCGGAATTTGTGCTCTGCATTTAACCCATCCAAGTGCACACACACGGGAGTGAACACACACACCCGAAGCAGTGGGCAGCCATTGCTGCGGCGCCCGGGGAGCAGTTGGGGGTACGGAGCCTTGCTCAAGGGTCTCACCTCAGTCGTGGTATTGAGGGTGGGGAGAGCGCTGGACATTCACTTCCCTCACCGACAATCCCTGCCGGACCTGAGACTCGAACGCATGACCTTTAGGTTACAAGTCCGACTCTCTATCCATTAGGCCACGACTGCCCCCAGTACCTGCTCCAGAGAGTATGCAATTTCGGATGCAGCCCAAGATCAACTGTTTTTAAAATTATTTTGTTGCAGATTATGACAAAACAAAATCGTCACTTTCTGGGAAATTGGCGCAAAATATCTGTAATAAAAATGGTAGTTTCTGCAATCGGGAAAGCCACTGTGGCTCTTTTTTCCTACATCATAAATGACTCTCATCTAAGAGCACACAGACGAATAAACATTGTCGTGTTATCTTGCGTTGGGATGCCTGATGTTAATCATGTGAGACACTTCTGGGAGGTCATACCAATACCAAATTATGCTGATGTCAAGCTTTGGCTCAGGCTTTTCAGAATGACCAAACGAATATTTGAGATGCTGTCCAATGAAATTGGTCCGCTGGTTATTCCAGTTATCCAATCACATCCTTTGTTGAGGCAAAGTCATGTGAGTTTTTTTTTTTGCTGCGCATTGAGGGATTTATTCGGTAAATGTGTTTCCATTTCTTATCTTCTTATCGGATAAAAAAAATGTATCCACCTCAATTGAGCAAATATGTGGCATTTCCAGCAAGCATTTTTTTAATGTGATATCCCAAAATGCGCCTAAAATAGGTGGATGGAAACATAGCTATTGCGATGTTAAAGTCAGAAAAGAAAAAAAAATCTGTTCTTTTTTTGGAACATGACATTATTACATTATTATTTTCATTATTACATTACATACATTATTTAAAGTATTAATGTGATATTGTTTTATTCTTTCATTCTATTTATTGTGAAAAATGTTATAACACTAATATCAACTGATATCCCTGGTGTTTTGTAGGCAACAGAGGCTGTGGGGTATGGGTTATGTCATCTAGTCTACCTCAGCTCATTGGAAACCATATTACCCATAACCGCATGTATGGGCTGGCTGTGTTCTGCCGGAAGGACACTGAGTCTTCAGTGAGCCGAGAGGGCTACCGCTCTTTACAGGACAGAGAGAGAGGAGTCGGGGTTGGAGAGAGGGACAGAGGAGGGCCGGAGAACTTCAATGAGGAAGGAGAACTGATGGCATGGGAAAGTGATATCGATAGCGAAGATGAACGCTTTTCCACTCGACGGCCAATCACAGTTGCCCTAGTGGAAAACAACTGCATTAGCCACAACGGAGGTTAGTTGTTGTTAAATATGTGGTCCCTTTTACCTTATCTGAGATATTCAAATTACACAGCTACTTTTAGATGTTGTATTTTAATTTTGCTGCTAATTTGAACACATGCAGTTTTTACCAATAAAACATGGTCACAATTTAACTAAATTAAATCGAGGGAATGAATAAAAAATTAAAACTTGGCCACAAATTAAAAATATTTGATAAAGAATTTTTTTTGGCATGTCACCATTTAAATGTTGTTTGATAATACAAACCCCATTTCTGGAAACGCAATAAAATCAAGAATCTGTGATTTGTTAATTCTCTTGAACCTCTATTTAACTGACAAAAGTACAAAGAAAAGACTTCCAATGTTTTCACTGAACAACTTTATTGAATTTTGTTAGTATAAACAAATTTAGATTTTTGATGGCTGCAACACACTCCAAAAAAGTTGGGACAGAGCAGTGTGTCAAATTACCTTTCCATTTAATTACAATTTTTAATCATTTGGAAATTGAGGATACTAATTGTTGCAGTTTTGCAAGTGAAATTTTTACCCAATCTCACCTGATACAAGACATCTGCACAACAGTCTGTGGTCATCGTTGTCTGATTCTCCTTTTCATGATGGGCCATACATTTTCAATAAGAGTCAGATCTGGACTGCAGGCAGGCAGTCAGGCACATCCACTCTACGGTGTAAGAGTGTCTAGGAACCACTCTGATGTATCAATGCAGAATGAGGCCTGGCTTTGTCTTGCTACTCGGGAAAGATGTCATCTTGATGGCAGTTTATGTCTCTGTACAATTCAAATATATGCCTCCATGTCAATGGTACCTTCACACAAATGCAAGTCACCCATGCCGTTTGCAGTGATGCACCTCCATACTATGATAGATGTTTTCTTTTGCTACTGTCGCTAATGAAAGTCTGTATGGTCCTTTTTGTCTTTGGGACTGAGAACTCAATGCCCATTTTTTCCAAAAACAAGCTGAAACATTGACTCATCTGACCACAGCTCACATTCTACTGTCTTTTAGACCATGAGATGAGCTCGGGCCCAGAGAACTCACTGGCATCTCTGCATAGAACAGATTTGTAGCTTTCTCCTTGTGTAACAGAGATTTGAGTTGCATTTCTTGATGCAGCAGCAGACTGTTAAGTGACAAATGTTTTCCAAAGTACTCCCGAGTCCATGTGGCTATATCATAGCATGATGGTTTCTAATGCAATGCCATCTGAGGTCTCCTGCCTTGCCCTATACAGACTGAGATATCTCTTGATTCCCTGAATCTTTTTACAATATTATGTATGGTAGATGGTGAAAGACATAAATTCTTTGCAATCTTGCATTGAGAAATGTGATTTTTGAATTGTTTGACAATTCTCTCATGACATTTGGCACAAAGTGGTAAGCCATGACCCAACTTTTCTTGCAAAGACTGAGAAGCTCTTTTACACCCAAACATGATACCCTCACCTATTACCAATTCACCTGCTAATTGTGGACTGTTTAAAAACAGTTTAACTTGGATATTATATAATCTTTTCACTTTTATTTTGCTTCTGTCCCAGCTTTTTTGGAGTGTTGCAGCCATCAAAATTAAAAAAAATTTATATTCACAAAATACAATTATGTTGACAGTGAAACCATTGGAAATCTTTTCTTTGTACTTTTGTCAGTTAAAAAAAAAGGTTAAAGAAAATTTACAAATCACAGATTGTGGTTTTTATTGCGTTTTACAAATTGTCCCAACTTTTCTGGAAATGGGGTTTGTATTTTCAATTTTAATTTTAAACTTTTCTCTTTTGAGAGAAAAAAAATATTTTAGGACTGTTAAATTTATTAAATATGCTTTACACAATTTTTAACCATTTCTGATGATAATGTTTCATTCTGCTTTCTGAAGTCTAGTTGAAAATCGTAAAATGAATCACATTTATTTTATTCTTTCGACTTAAGTTTCTACAGAGTTTCTCCTTGCCACTTTCACCTTTCAGGACCACCTTTGTGAGGCAATATTCTCTGTAAAGCTGCTTTGGAATGATATTTATTGTGGAAAGTGTTATTCAAATATATTTAAATTTGAAAATGTTACTTTAGGTACTTTTATACATAACTCTAATAGTGAATTAAAAAAAATGTTGTTAACTTAAGTCAACATGAAAACATGTTTGTTTTACAATTTCTTGCTAAATAGTCATGCTTTATTGTCTTTTTATATGAAAATATATAGTTGCATACTTTATATTTTAGTAATGGAATCCTGCATAAGGGGATCAGGTCAAGTCAATTTATTTGTAGCGTTTTTCATTATAAACATTTTTTCAAAGCAGCTTTACAGAGTATCATGATGTTAATGTTTAGAATATGTTAATATCTTCATGACGTATAGTCACATTTAGCAGATTACAACTGGACGATAATATAGCTACAATTTGCTATAGTATACACGCAATCAAGCAATTGAGATTTGCTATATAATATTTATTGCCCTTTGTGAGTGTACTGTATGCGGATAAAGCTGAACATACTTCTATATCCAACTTTATATAAAGATCTGGGCAATAATGTAGTTACATTTTGCATCGTCATAAAAAGATCAGGAAATGAGATTTGCTAGTATATATCGCTTTACATGAGTGTACCATATGCATAAATTATAATGTATATCCAACTTTATATTGTGCTGTGGGATTATACAGTTTACAATTTTTTTGAAACAATATAAACAACCACACGGCTGAGATTTACTATATAGAATGTAATATATCATCAGATCTGGCTGCTCTTTTGCTATCAAAAAGCTCTAAAATCCCTAGTCAGCTTCACCTGAGTATCCCTGTCATGCATGTTCAGATTACATTGACATCTCACCCACTTCTCTTTGTCTCTCCAGCTGTCGGAGTGTATGTGAAGAGCAGTGAGCCTTTGAACGTGGTGGCCAACATGGTGAACAATAACAGAGGAGCTGGCATGTCTATCATTCAGAGCGCTCAGCTGACACGTTTAGTTGGAAACTGTGTCCTCTGTAATGGCTGGACAGGAGTGGCCGTGGACAGAGAGAGTCGAGTAGAGCTGCGCGGCAATGGGGTTTATGGCAATGGCTGTCACGGTGTCTGCTTCCGAGGCGATGGGCTTATTGTGGAAAACGATGTGGTCGGAAATAATTCTGTTGGAATACGAGTGATGGACAATGCAGATGTTAAAGTGAGTGTGCTTCAATCTCTCTGTCACTGGGTTGAGAAAGTCTTCACAGGCAATATACAGAGGTAGATGGTGTTTGCATCACAACCTGTCTACTAATATTAGAGAACAACAGATATTGTTTTTTAATGACCAGTATTGATACTGATTATTTTTTATAAGAATCCACAAAATAAACCTCCGAATTTTTAATAGTTGTATTTCTACTTTTTAACAAAAATAATAAAATTTAAAATAATTTTTAGACTACAAATAATGGAGGATAGAATATTTATATGGTTAAATCACTAAAGCCTGCATTCATACAAAAGCATTGGCTGTGTAGCAAATCCATAGATTTCAGACACTGTCCATGTACTGTTTGATCTGCAGTCCTGAAAAGGTTCCTGCTATCAGATGCTGACATTTGATGTCTGTTCTGCAGGTGTTGCGGAATCGCGTTCAGGCATTGCGAGGTTACGGGATTTCCGTGAAGGAGCGGGTCCGAGGTGTGGTTCAGGAAAACCTGGTTTATCAGGGCCACCCTACGAGTACTAAAACCCCCATACGGACAAACACACAGAACACGGAGTGTGTTGTACTTAACAACTCTCTGCTCAGACCCAGGTTAGACACACTCGCACGTCTCAGATACAAAACTCTGTATATTTAAGTAATAGGCCAGTTTCACATGTCTACAATATATATCATAATATATAATGATGCTCCAAAAATAAACAAAAAAACGTTCTACTCCAATTTGTTGTTTAAATGTAAACATTTAAATGGTGGCTGTAATAACTTGTTTTCATGACAGATTTATCCAAACAAATATTAAGTAGTGAAGACAAAGATAACAGGTTAAGTAAAAATATAAGGAGTATGTAATGTAGTAGTGCATATATTGAGTTCTCTAGCTGACAAATGAGCTATGGATATTCAGTGGATTTCCTGAGGTAAATGTAACATTGTATACAAGCTCTTCTATAAACATCTTTACAGGAGCTGTAACTAATAGTAAAGAGGAAGAGACGATCAGTTCAACTGAGGTGGCTACAGTGATATCCGTCACACATTAAAAGAGTTAAAATGACATTTGTTGAATTTTATTATAAAATTTAGAGAATTTGAAAGCTTAGACTAATTAGTGGATGGTAGGTGTGCTACAAGTAAAGTTTTGTTCACGCAGGTATCCGCGGGTCCTTAAAAAGTCTTAAATATATTTTTCCTAATAAAAGGCCTTAAAAAGTCTTAAAATGTCTTAAAATGTCTTAAATTCAGATTGGATAGGTCTTAAATATTTTTCGTTGCATTACCGCAAAAATGTTTTATATTTTTTAATACGTCCCCGACAGAATGGTTCAGCGCTGCGCGGCGACATCTGCAGGACAAAGCTCAGCAAAGATGTAGGAATATTTGATCTGTACACGGATACACATTTTTAAATAAATCTGCTGTGGCAGAGCTACTGCAAGTGATTTCGGTGCTGGAAATCCATATATCCTTTGCTGAAACAAACTCGACATGGAGAGCGCAGCTCATGGTTGCTTAGTAACGGCAGACGCCACCGCAGCGCCCGAGTGCATTGGAAAGGAGAAAGCGGCGCCGACGCGTTTTCCATGCGTTTTTAGACGCGGCATATGAACGGTCCCTAAAAGAGTTCAAATGGTTCAACGCGCCAAATGCGAGTAGAATCAGCGCTGAAACGCGTTCGGTAACTTTTTATGAATGATGGTGGGAATTTAATATAGGCCTATAA
>RJVU01075617.1:5259710-5280884 GCA_003731715.1 Anabarilius grahami
TTTCGGTGCTAGAAATCCATATATCCTTTGCTGAAACAAACTCGACATGGAGAGCGCAGCTCATGGTTGCTTAGTAACGGCAGACGCCACCGCAGCGCCCGAGCGCTTTGGAAAGGAGAAAGCGGCGCCGACGCGTTTTCCATGCGTTTTTAGACGCGGCATATGAACGGTCCCTAAAAGAGTTCAAATGGTTCAACGCGCCAAATGCGAGTAGAATCAGCGCTGAAACGCGTTCGGTAACTTTTTATGAATGATGGTGGGAATTTAATATAGGCCTATAAGTCTGACGCGCTGCATGCTTGCTGTAACAGTGCTGTTTTCATTTTCGATTAACTGTAAATGCTACTTTGTTTGTGACGTTTAAATTTGCATTTGGGAATGCAACATTCGTCATTAGAATCGTATATAATTCTGTTGTTGTTTATAAAGAAGTTTCAGTGTCACGTGATTCTTCAGAAATGCTGATTTGCTGCTCAAGAAACATTCACTATTTATATTATTAAGGTTAAAATGCAGTTTTTGCTGCTTAAAATTGTTGTGGAAATCCAATTTAAACATTTGTGGTAATATTGAAAAAATAGAAAAAATAATACTTTAATTCGTCATACTTTAAAGTGATAAAGTGAGTGAAGAGTGAAGACATTTAAAATGTTACAGAATATTTCTATTTAATAAATACTTAAATAATATATTTGGTAAATACATGTAATATAATTTTAAATAAATGTTTCAAACAAATATCACCTTTTCCACAAAAGTATGAAGCAGCACAACTGTTTTCAACATTAATAATCAGAAATGTTTCTTGAGCATCAAATCAAATTGTAATGTGATTTCTGAAGGATCATGTGACACTGAAGACTGGAGTAATGATGTTGAAAATGATCACAGGAATAAATTACATTTTATAAAACATTTTTCATAAAATATAGAAAACTTTTTTTATTTGTAAGAATATTTCACAATGTTGCTGTTTTTACTGTATTTTTGATCAAATAAATTCAACCCTGGTGAGCAGAAGGGACTTATTTTAAAATCAATAATTGTTTCCAAACATTTCACAGGTACTTTTATATTAACAATTCTGTTAATACATTTAATATATATGTATTAATGTACATTAATTATTTAATATAAATATATATAATATATGTATGTGTGTGTGTGTGTGTTTCCATCGCAGGTTTGGTCTTAAATTTCATGTAAGGTGGTATTAAAAAGGTCTTAAAAAGTCTTAAATTTAACTTGTTCATATCTGCAGATACCCTGTTACGCATCAACTGAAAATAGCATAGACTAAAATATCTTGGTTCATCAAAATGATCAACCCGGTCCTATAGTGTTTAGCCTTACACATTTGCCTGTTGTATCTTGTACCGTTGGAGAAGTGCCAATTAAATGTAACCATTTCAGTCAATGATTTTGGCCCTTTGTCTCAACCAAAGCCGAAAATTCTGTGCATCACTAATAATATGTGGCATATTTTTGACCTATACTGCTCTTTCTGTCGTAGGTCACAAGCCCTTTGGGCCCTGGAAAATCCACCTCCTCGTCCCCACAATAGTAACCCCTCCAGTGTCACCCCTGCCACACTCCCTGCTCACCTTGCCATCACCATGACAAACAGGATTACCGCCTCTGTAGAAAGCGGTTGCCATAACAACGGCAGCATCTTTTGCTCGATTTTATGAGGTATATAATTCCTGGCTTTAAAGGGTTAGTTCACCCAAAAATGAAAATTGTGTAATTAATGACAGAATTTTCATTTTTGGGTGAACTAACCCTTTAAAGCTTAACAATGGATCAGATGGAAATTCATAATTTTCCCCTCAACATGAAGAAGAATATAGAGGAGGTAAAGGCACTGCTTCAGCATTCTGGGTTGGAGGATGGACAATTGGATTAAGCCTCAACCATTTGACATTCAAATCTAAAAGCACTTTTTTTTTTTTTTTTCATGATCAAACAATGGTAGCTCATTTAGTAGTCTGATAATCAAACTATAAAGGACCAAGACCACTTTTTGATCTGCTTGGATCCTAAATTAATCACTTCACTCTCTTGAAATGGAAGTGAAGCTGTTCTGGGATCAGTGTTTACGAGCAACTTACTGGAACACTTACTAATTCGGACTGGCTAGCAATCCAGCTGAAACCTGCCACCCCATCCAATACAGAACACGTTTGTGTTGGAAAGCTCAGATTTTTTTTTTTCCTGAGACAAATCTAAGAATTGCTGGAAGCAAATCAAGATAGCAATGCATTTTTATTAAATAGAAATCCTACATAATTCAGTAAGACGCATTAATTTTATTATCCAGTGAACCTACAGCCTGTTATTATTTCAGCCATTCACACAAAGTCAGGTGGGAGAAAGAGACACAAGGGGAAGTAGAAGAGAGAGAAATGTCACGTGGCTTTCCCTCTCTCTTCCCAAAAGACCAGAACCAGCGCTGAAAATAGAAGATAAACAATTTCAGTGCACCTTGGGAATTGTAGTACTGCTGGCTTCTTTAATGGACAAAAACAAATATGCACGTACTGGGTACTGAGATGCAGCTAGTCAAGTGGCAATATTTAACTTTCCTATTAAAACCCTCCAGTTTTATGTACCTGTGCACATTACTGAAGGGTTTAGTTCTCGCCTGACCTGGCAACCCTTGGAGAATTTGCAAGAACTTAGGAGAATTTAAAGATCTTAAATGTGATTTCACAGGCACGGATTCCATATGCCTATCATTGAAGCATTCTTTTTTTAAATGAATAGCAGTGAAGGGTTTTACTAAATATTGGGATATGCAAAAACTGTCCTGCAGTTTTACTATTTTGGAGACTGTAAGCAAGATTATCTTATGTTGCTTCTCTGTAGCTCCAGCTAAACAGTAGAATTATATAAAAACCCTTTTGAGACATTGTGTCAGAAACCTTGTATGAAAATAAGAGACTAAGGATGAATTGTAATTTAAAGGCATAGTCCACCCAAAAAGGAAAATTGACACAAAAGAAGATATTCTGAATAATGCTGGAAAGAAAAAAAGTTTTGTTCCTAACTTCCCAATGATTTCCATACTATAGACAAAAAAAAATACTATGGGAGTCAATAGAAAACAAAATATCTTCTTTTGTTCTACAGCAGAACAAATGTCATACCCTCATGTTGTTCTAAACCTGTGAGCAAATGACAATTTTCATTTGTGGATGGACCATCTATCCTTTTAAATCAATCTTTAGGTAGTTCTCCTAACGTAGTCAAAGGGCTTGAAACTGGGTTGTTGTTATTTTTCCAGGAGACCACAGCTATGTTCGGAATGGAATACTAGCTTACTATTTATTAAAAACTGCACATTATATACTGTACATAAAACAATAGGTTTTATTCTGAATATAAATGTCACATGACCTCATTGCTTGTAAGTGGCTTGCAGTTGTCCACTTTGGAAACTGAAGGTTATTTTGTCATTTAAAAGAAAAAGAAAATGTAAAAATGTCAACCTTTGGCAGTCTGAACAAATGACGACAGTGTTTTAGCAGTAATTTCGGTTCATTCATTGTACTGGAAATGGAAGTATACTTCATGGCCCTTGCATTGCTTGTAAAACGTGGTAGATGATTGGGCATCCTGAACCTTTGCACACTGTGTACAGTATACATGCTGCAGGAATAGTATAGAAGTATGCCATTTCAAACATAGCCTAGAACTAAAATAAGGGGTCTTGTAATGGGATTTCCTTCCAGAACACTAGACCTTATCAAAAGGTAGCCATCTTTATTATTTTAGTAATGTTTTCATACCAACTGCTGGTTTGATTTGTAAAGTGCAATATGTATCTACTAAAATGTGCCTATTTTTACAGTATGGTTTTTATACTTGTTGTGCAGTATAAATATAATCACTATCATTGAAAACTGACTAATTTCTGTAATTTGTCTTTAGACTGCATATATATGGATTTGATTCCTAAAACCAAGACATTTTTCACAGGAAAAACAATCCTTGTGCTTAATAGCTAGATCTTAACAGTCCATCAACATGTGTAATTACAGTCATCACAAGTATACACAAATTAAACTCAATCTGGACTGATTTTGCATCAGGTTGTTGTAAAATTAACAAGTCTTTTATTTTCCAATTCAATCTTACAAGATCACATTTGTGAAACTGCAAAATGAAATGCAGTTATAGCTTGTTCTTACACAGCTTGGAAACATACTACTGTCCACAGCTCAGTTCATCCTCTTGCGTTTCCTGCGTTCCATCCGTCGATCATAAAACACCAGTGGAAGCACCACAGAGGCCATCCTGTGTTCATCCTTTATCCCTTCATCTTTAAAGACAGTCTGACGGGACAGGGTCAGTCCCATGACCTTGGCCAACTCCAACATTCTGCACACAATCATTTGAAATAGTGTCAAAATAAGGATAATAAGGTTTTAGAACGGTGGTTCTCAGCATTTTTGACTCCAATGCCTTTCTTTGTCCAAGACAACATTTGAAGGCCATCCTTTCCAAGCTGATATTTACCTTTACTTTGTTTTTTTAGCATTATAATTAAGATTACTTGAGACTGAATACCTGAAACAGAATTTAAATCATTTTAAGATTTATTGGGGCACCCCTAGAAGTTTGCTGAGGACCCCTAGTGGGCCCCGGACCACTGTTTTACACCACCACAATCTAGTTTCACAATTAAACAAAGCCTAGTTGATACATGAATTATCAACATAATAAACAACAATTTTTCCACCCATCTTTTTTTCCCCCTTGAGGCTTTGTATGATCAAAACTATTGCACACAATCTACTGCATGCCTTCTGTCGTCTGATTGATAGTTTATACTTTTTTTAGCAAGTAAAAGGCTTTTTAGTAATTAAAAAATAAATAAATGGCCTGAAAGTAGACATGGTACACTTGTTTCTTGCAGATAAATCTTTAGTGATTTTTATAAAGTAAACATAAGAATAACACTCTGAAGTGAATTAGGTTTACTTGATTATCAATTCATCATTATTTTGAAAAATCTTATTAAAAGGTTAGTTTCAAATATGATACATCAGGCTATTGAGGACAGTTTCTCAATCATCATTGTATTGCACTGCATTATGTCACAAAATAAACTACAGAGCTTTGACCACAAAACTAAGCATTTAAATATCCTACTACGACATTATTGTGAGATATAGAGTGACAACTGATATTTATATGCATTTTATGCAAGCAGTTTATACTGTTATGAAGATTTACTGATTTACATTAGAATTTTATCTTAGTTTTTACCCATATAAATATCAGCAACTGCACCAAATTGCATATTTTTGTTTAGTTTGAGCCTCTGGATATATTCTCCTACAGTATATCATACTATATGAACCATAAAAGCTTGAAGTATCAAACATAATAGTGAAAAAAAGAAAAAAAAACATGCAAACTTTTTTTTTTGTCTAAAGGATCAATAAACCATTCAACTTCCCAAAAAAAAATTCTGAGAAATATTTCATATGTCAGGCTTTACAAGGTTAAGATGTAAAATAATACATTTGACTGACTTGTTTTCGGTGATGCTCAGGTCTCTGTGTAAGAGTGTGAGATCAGCCGTCTGATTACCCATGTGCAGCAGTAAAGCCAAACAGTGAGAAGCCAGTTTCATACGCATGGACATCGACACTGTGTTCTTGATACTGTAGAGACAAACATAACTTGCATTTATATACGGCCATTGTCTGAAATGTCATAGGTTTTGAATAGATAAAGGGAAAAATGACATCAGAATAGGCTGCAGGACTGTGCCTAGTTAGGATACACACAAGCCGTTGTGGAAACTCTCCACTGTGAAATTCTTCCGCACTTTGGTGAAGATGATTTTGGGACATCCACTCTCAGTAGCAACTTGCAAAAGAAAATGAAAATAATGAGGTTATTATTTAAAGGTAAAAACACAAAAACATGATGGACATATACAACCAATATACTTGGAATCAATCAATTAATTATTACCCTATCATCTACTGGCACAGACACACCAAAGAATTCAACATTGTTTCTTTAACTCACATTTGGCAGGTAGCCATTTTCGATGCGAGACTTTGATGAGGAAGGACAGGAACCAGGCACAACGAGCCTGTCTGTCACGAGCTGCGGCCTCATTGGGAAGTAATTCAAGATGTCTAAAAACACTCTGTGGACTAGAGAACACATTTTTATGAATAAAAACAAGAATTTCTATAAATTTATCAGGAGCTAAAAATAATAGCCAAAATGGCTTCCCACATTTTTAAACCCATTCATTTCCATGACTTCTCCAGCCATTACCAAGATTTTTGAGTAAAATTATTTTTAAAACTTTTGCAATGCTGGAATCACAATTTTACTCTGATATTTCAAGTTAATTAAAAATTCTGTTTGGGACAGTAATTTTTTAAAAGAAATTAATACTTTTCTATCCAGCAAGGATGCATTAAATTGATCAAAAGTGGCAGATTTTTACACGGATTCAAATAAATATTTCAAATAAATTCAGTTTTTTAGACATTTCTATTAATATAAAAAACGGTCATGGTTTCCACAAAAATATAAAGCAGCACAACTTTTTCCAACACTGATAATAATACAAAATGTTTTTTGAGCAGCAAATCAGCATTTTAGAATGATTTCAGTTTGATCATGTGACACTGAAGACTGGAATAATGACAATGAAAATACTGAATTCAGCTTTGCCATTACAGAAAAAAAATTATATATTTTAAAATATATTAAAAGGCACAGTACGTAAGTTTCACCTCCAGAGGTCGCTTTTTTTAAAACGCATGTCTCGATAAAGCCGTGAATGAGCGTGGAATCATGACAGTTGTCATGTTCATGGGGGAGCCAATGTATTAAAGTTTTATTAACGTTACTGTGGTATAATGCAGGGCGGGGCTGAAAGCCTAGGACATTTTAGGTTGTCGTTTTTACTATGCTTGTATGCCACAGCTGGCCGCTGCATCTCCTTTCGTTTTATTAATTAGGTTTATTTTATGATTAAAGTTACGTTTAATGTCCACCTCCTCCTTCCCTGTAATTTGTCACAGTTATGCTTGATCGCTTAAATTTACATTCTAATGAAATAGCCATAAGTGCTGAATTACTGTCATACAGGTCACTTTATTTGTAACAAATTAAAACTTGTGGGGTAATGCAGCGATTTACCTGGTCACATCAAATCATACAAAAACGCATTTGAGTGTGTTGAAAATTAGGTTATAACGTTACCCTGTGTTCACTCAGTGGCTGGTATGAGACACTAGTTGCACATTGCAGTAAGCTAGATCGATATTAGAATATCATTAATAAAAACTGGATGATGTATTTTATGGCGGAGAAAATGCTATATATATATATATGCGCTAAGTTAGCGACTTGACAAAATAGAATTGTCTCTGAGGCTTGATACAAACATGTTACTCGGAGTAAATCAAGAAAACAAGAGATTCAAACAATAAGACTATCCCAATAAGGGTATCCAAACAGTTGCTCACCTGTCCAATAAAACACATAATATATTGAAGCGTCTTTGGTGTTTCCATGGTAGTAAAACTGGAAATTAAGAGTAGCGTGGATACAGGTGACACATTGGTTCAAATTGCCGATTTCTCTGGATTTAAACATTATTGGAAACAACAAAAGATATAACACTGTTCTAATGGTTTTTTGATATTTGAATCCAGAAATCTTACTTTATTTTAATATTTCACAATTATTTTAATATTTTTTCTGCATTTTGATCAAATAAATGCAGCCTTGGTGATTATAAGAGAGTCTCTTTCAAAAACTTTTGAACGCTATGTGTGTGTTATCATAAAAAACACTTTTTGTCAAAGGCATGATGCTCTCCATACCAAAACTCATCTCTCATTTCCTGCAGGTTTTCAGGGGTCAGCGTTGCCATCTTCATTCCAACATCCTTCAGTGCATCAAACTCTTTTTCAGACAGCACTAGAACAAAGTTAGGGATCTTGACACAAAAAATGATGTGGAGAGCAGTGGTAAAACATGGAAAAGCATAAACAGAACTAAAAAGGATACGACAGTCAAAGGGGTATACATCTTCTGGTTTGTCTGCCTCAGTGTTGCATGGGGGGAGGAAGAGGGCGTTATCTGTCTGAGCCTCAACCACTTCATTACGCAGAGCTTAGAAACAGAATTGAAGAGCCATTCATATTAATCCTCTTAATGCACAGTTCAGTCAAATGAATTGTGAAAACCCATACTGCTACTTACCTTCCACTCCTTTCCGATTTATGATGTTGCTGGCAGCCTGTGCCACAGACCGGTGAAGCATTTCATTGCCCACTTCATTGAGTCTCCTGGAGGTCAGAGCACGTTTCTGTTTAGTCGTCCCAAATGCTTCAATGAGAGCATCCACCTGTGCCCAGACAGAGAAAACACACATGATTCAAAAATACATTAAAAATGCAATTCACACATAGAACTTCTTTAATGACGCACATGTTTTTCCTTTTATTAACTGAATTACATTTTGATATTTTTGGGGGACTCAAAGACAAGTGACTAAGGGTGATTCATCTGTCCTCATATCATAATTAAGCAAAAATCTTCAATTTCAAAAACATTAAATTCTTGAAAAGAAAACTTTAACCATAGTTAGTTTGTTGTAATGTTGTAATTTATTAGAAAAAGAAAAACATAGTTTAGTCTAAACATCTGTAATACTTAACTTTTGTTGTTTCAAAGTCATGTGGTGCAACCATGGTCAGGAAAAAAACAGGAAATGATATCATAGAGATGTCTGCTGCATCTATATATATTATATAATAAAATATCTCATATATATATCTCATTAGCAGCTGTTTCTATGGGGCACTATACGCAAACCGTCCGCCAAATCTGAACATGAACACTCAAAAGCAAGTTAGACACATGCATGAATATCTAAATCTGCAATTGACTCAAACCAACACATTCTCACTTGTGGAAAGTTATCCCATTTCTTTGGGAATTTAAATCTATGTAGTTTTTGCAATGTTGTGGCAACAATTCTTGCAGTACATGGTCTGTACATTTGACTGATCTCTGATCAGTTACTCACCTTCTCTCTGTATGTCTCAGCTTCCTTTTTGTTGTCTTCTTCTGCTGATTCACCTGAAGACACAAACGCAACAATGAACTTTGCGTTTATTGACATCCAAACAAAATAAGTCATAATGCACATGGCTCCTGTATCTACTGTAGACAACAACATTACTGTTGAACAAACAGATAACAAAGGAGCCATGATAATAAAATAAAGATTTTGCAAACCTTGTCTAATAAATGCATTTTCCAGTCATTAAAGATTTAATTTAACAGAAATAGCACTCACAAGAAGCAATCTTAAGCTGAATTTATCAGTATAGAGCATAGCTAAAAAAAAATGTATACTCAGATTATTCACGACAAATATTATACAATAATACTATAACGACATACTGTAAAATAATGTAAGATTTTATTATAATCAATGACTTTGAAGCCTGAAAACAACAATTATAAACCTTCTGATATTTTCATTGACCGCGAGGAGCCCTGAAAAACAAACTTTTGCCACTATTACCATACATTACAAATGTACCATATTTACCTGGTATAGTAGGCAGCATATTGAACAGCTGAGCATTATGAACCTTCATTTGCATAGTGCTCTTGTCCAGAACTCCCACAAAATACCTGTTAACAACATTTACAATGCCATTATTCAGAGATCCAACTATTGTTCAACTAACCAATCTTCATACAGATGACCTCACCTGCACAGATTATTACATTGCAATGATCCAGGCCCAAAGTTGTTCCCAACATAGGGAAGTCTATCTGATTCTGCAACCTAAGAAGGAAACAGAAAATATTCCTAAACACCACATTACGCCCGATTTACTTAACTTTAGCCAGTATCAAGGGCTAAAATAGAAATAGTTTCAATCTGCGTAGGTAGATTTACCACAATTCGTCTGTTTTTCTTTCTGGGGTTGAGTCCATCTTCATGTTTGAAGAGCTTGAAGTCTAGATGTTCTGCATCTTTCACGATTCCATTAGAGAATTTAACTACAATGACAAGACTGTAAGTTAAAAATATGGAAACGACTTAACAACAAACTTCTGGCAACGATTTAAGACTATTTTAGCATATAAACTATTCGACTGAGCATGTTTGATTTGGACACAAGCATGGTGTTTCCACGAGGGGTCATTAAACACAAAGATGGAAGTGTGGTATTAATAAATCAGAATCAACAAATAATGCCTAAAATATTTTTAGTACATCTATGATGATTTGGATATTAAAAGGTTACCAATATACGCATCAGTTTCCGTTTCTTTACTTGATTTCCACTCACAGGCCGCCGCCATTATTACATTTCCTCGGCTGCTGAAATTCACACGCGTATCTGCTCAAACAGCGACATCCAGCGGTTTTTCAGTTAATGTGGCAACGTCCTGCAGGATCAAAACTTGTACGGAAAATTTTATTTTATAAACTTATAATACTATGAGGAAGTCGTGTCCTTGAAAATGAATCAGATTTGAAATTGTCATGACGTGATTCAAGAGAAAATGCTAAAGGCGCAAGAGAAAAGGTAGAAAAAAAACATTTCCACAATGAAAAACGTTATGCACATTCCATGTACATTAAATTAAATTACATTAGGTACGTCTTCAGAATTATTATAATAAATCAAATCTATGCATGACAAACGAGATTTTAGTGTTATGTATTTATTTTTATTTTTTTTTTACATTTTCTAATTACAATAAATAATTTATAACAAACCGATGGAATCGGTTGAGAAATGTGCTTTTTGTTCACAAAAAAAAGAAAGAAAGAAAAACACTGATAAAGCGGACTCTTTCGGTCCGGAAACAGTTCATCATTATGCTCTGGTGCCCGCCTACTAACTTCCGACTCTGAGCCAATCACATAAGAGTGTAGCACGAGCGTCACGTTACGTAATTAATATTCATATACCAAGCCTTTCGCATAGTAGTAGGATTGGTAATATCACCACCCGGAAGTCCAATTTAGAAATGTTTGTCAGAGCTTTTTGCTCAAATCTCGAGTTTTTGGCATTTCGTGTGATGATCAGGCATGGAGTCTGAGCGCACATCGGCTTATGGCGTGTGTATAAACATTTTGTTTCGCTTGCTGTTATTCCTACTTGTAGCTATTAAACAAAGCAGGGTCACGACAGTAGTTGTAATGCAGCTACCCGTTTACAAAAAGTCCTTAATATGACTTACTTTCTTTGATGTATATGTGTTTATCTGTGCTGTTGTTTTTTGTTGTCTGTTTGTTTCCTGTGTGTGTGAAGTAGTAACGTTAGTAGGCTAGTAGTAGTAGAAGAAGAAGTAAAATACACTATACTTATTATAAGAGTTAAGCCTTCTTTCAGTGGTCTCTATTTATAATGTCACCAAATGTTTTGATAATGGCGCTATTCTCTAGGTCGTTTAGCTGGTGACAGGAGCCTTTTACCATTTATTTTTGTGGAATAGAGAGTCATTATTGGGCCCTAATACAGTTTATGCATTAGCACTTTGAAATGCATTAAGTTCAAAGTAGCATTTAATGTCTGCAAAGCAGCTTTCAGTTAATTGCTGTAGTGTATGGATACTACGACTATTACAACATACGATCTAACCTGTATGTCTCTCTTGTTTTGTGACTAGAATAACACAGATGTAGATTTTACACAAAGCACTGACGATGACCCTCTCATTGATGGACCACTTGTATCCCAAGATGCACTTGAGTCAGTTATCAAGAGAGAGTTTCAGAAATTGCCCACTCATTGGGCAGTGGGTGTCCTCTCCTTTTTACACGTGAGTATAGAAACAGACCATTGCAAAAACACACACTCTTTTAAATGTTGTCCCACACAGAAAAGTCACTTAAAATATGACAGTTCTGTTATTATTTACTCACCTTTGTGTTGTTCCAGACTTGACTGAATCTTTAACACTTAGAATAATTTAGGTACTATACTATTATAGTTTATAATATCAGAATCAGAATCAGAATGTGCTTGATTCGCCAGATGTGCACAAACACACAAGGAATTTGTTGTGGTTTTCTACAGAAGCTCTTGGTACACACATACATATGACATGAGAACAGAAACATTTAAATAAGTAAACTAAGAAAATAATAAATAAGTAAAATAAAATAAATAATAATACTAATGTGGTATACATCTGGAACAGAAGACATACAGATTTGTATTGTATATACAGCAGGGTGAATAGAATATATATATATATATATATTTACACAATTTTTACTCTCAAGTACTGAAAGTGAATACTAAAACAGGTAATTGCTATGTTAGCTGTTTAAGCTGGAGATAGCGTTGGGGAAAAAACTGTTCTTATGCCTAGATGTTCTAGTGCACAGAGATCTGTAACGTCTGCCTGAGGGCAGAAGTGCAAACAGGTCAATATGTTGAATTCGATTTTATGTTTGTATTTTTCATTTTAGTTAAGATTTTAGTCGTTTTGTTTTGTTCTTGTAATTTTTATACATTTTTTAATGTCTATACAGTTCTATATAGTAATTTTAATTTCAGTTCTATTTATACTTTTTTAGTACATCAAGTTAAACTAAATGAAAATGGGAAATGTTGCTTTGGCCTCTAGCTGAAATAAAATAAAATAAGTTTAAGTTTTTATGTTGTGTTTTATTTAAATTGACGTTTATTTTATTTAGAGTAACGAAAATGTTTTTTTTTTTAATGGTTTTAGTTCTAGTTTCAGTCATAATAATAACCCTGTGGCACACACACTACATGATAATCACTTTCGCTGTGTACTTTTTGAGTCATTTCTCTGTTTGTGTTTCGCAGGTGGTTTATGTGGCGCTGTGTATTGCAATCACAGTATTTTGCTGGATAACTAATGAGCACACACCTCAGTGCACTGCGGCATTGCAGGGGATCGACTCCAAGACTGTGGTGTTACTGGGAAAAGTTGCACTCTGGGTGATGGTCTTTATATATGACAGATTTGTCCAGCATCACCATGGCACTGTGAGACGAAAAGGTTACCTGGACTTCTACAGGTTGACCCGAGGAATAAAAAACCTTCCCCTGCTCATTCACTCTGCAGGTGAAAAGATATTTCACACCATGTTAATGTCACTTTTCCCCCACTGTTTCTTTGCCACTTCATAAAGTGAATTGTCATAACTTGCTTATGCCAATGGGAGTACTCTGTCCAAAATGTTATAGTTCACAAATGACCACTAGATGGCAGCACATTAGCTATCATTAGGACTGTAAATATACATTGATTACGGAATGTTTAGATCAGGGGTTCTCAACTCTGACCCTCAAGCCCCACTTTCCTGCAGAGTTTAGCTCCAAACCTGATCAAACTTACCTGCCTCTATCTTTCATGCAATCCTGAAGACTTTGATTAGCTTGTTCAATAGTGTTCGATTTGGGTTAGAGCAAAACCCTGCAGGAAAGTGGACCTTGAGGGCTAGAGCTGAGACCCGGTTTAGATTGTGGAATGTATTTGATATACTGTTGCTTTCATTTATTATCCTTAATACAATCTAAAGCCTGGTGTATTGTATTTGTCAGTATTCTAGGTAACACTTTAGTATGGGGAACAATTCTTACTTTTAAATAGTTGCTTATTAGCTTACATATTGGCTGTTTGTTAGTACTTATAAAGCACATATTAATGCATTATTCTTCATGACCATATTCTACATCCCTAAATCCTACCCCAAACCTAAGCTTAAACACTACAACAGCTACCTTACTAACTATTAATAAGCAGTAAATTAAGAGTTTGAGGCTAAATTTGTAGTTAATAGTGAATATGTGATCCCTATATCAATTATTACCCATACTCTAATATGATAACATTTACACTACCATTCTAGATAGTAGTTTTTTTTAAATAACTACTAAAAATATATATTTTAAATACATTTTCTATTTGACAAAGAATCCTTTATATAAAATATATAACATTTTCCACAAAATATCAAAAATCTAACATATATAAAGCAACACAACTGTTTTCAACAATAATAATAAGAAATGTTTCTTGTGCACCAAATCAGCATGTTAGAATGATTTCTGAAGGATCATGTGACACTGAAGACTGGAGTAATGATGCTGAAAATTCAACTCTACCATCACAGTGACATTTTAAAACATATCAAAGTAGAAAACAGTTCATTTGAATTGTAACAAAATTTCACAATATTGCTCTATTTTTGATCAAATAAATGCATCCTTTGTAAGCGTAATAGACATTTTTTTCAGATCCCAAACTTTTGAACGGTAGTGTATATTTTGGTCGAATAATTGTGAATCATACCAATTGAATCCAGTTGATTCGAACTGAACCACAACTAAATTGCAGATTTTATGTGGTGTATCATTTAATAAATAAGCCATAATCAATGAAATATTTACACTCCTAACCAGTGATCAACAGTTATGGTTTGTTTAATGGCGTATATAATGCAGAACTGCTCTCTTTTTCTCTCTTATGTAGGTAATGCCTTGATCCTGACTGTAGTTGCTCCATCCTCTCTGCTGGATGCAAGTGTGAAGAATCTCTCTGTATATCTTTTGTTGTCCATCATCTGTCTGGAACTACTGCTGTCACTTATATGCTTGCTTAAATATACAGGTACTCCCACACACTGTTTACATTCACACATAATTTCATTTCACTGGCTATAAAACTTTTATTTTTTTAAATAAAACTTTTTTCTTTATAATTTCTCTGACACAATTTTATTTACGAATTGAGAAGTCAAGTTTTTCTTGATATTTATATATATAAGAGGTCGTCGTACTATAAGAATATCCTGTAAGTTTCAAAACTGAAAACTTCCTTGTTAGTCCAATAAAAGCTTTTATTGACACCAGGCCCAGCGAACGACTGATGCTGGAATGTGCCTGTCATAGATAGGTGAAACCCCGCCTCCACAGAAGAAATCAACGCCTACTTCATCATTTCAACGTTAGCCCCGCCCACTGTTGTGTTAGTGAGAAAAGAATACAGGACTAAAAATAACATTACCTTTCAAAGGATCCTATTGCTAGGAATATGGTTATTTATTTTCAACAATGTGAAAGTCTCAGTTGAGCTTTAATTATTTGTATTCGGTACATTTTTACTGTGGATTCTTTGGTAAATCAGTCGCATTTCAGCGCAGGCTTTGCAAACAGACTTTTACAATATGGACTCGACAGTAACGCAACAACATGTAAATAACTGAGTTACTCCTACTGTTCTAATGCCTGATCTGATATGTAATGATTCATGTACAGTCAGATGTTCACTCAAACCAGTGACTAAACAGTCAACTTCACGTTGCTTCTCTTAGTAGGATGAAAATAATGTGTTATTTAAATGGTGATTTAAATTCTATATAGAAAGCAATCAAAGAACACTCCCTTTGTAATCGTTGGAGCTGTCAATCAAACAGCGCAAGTTTATCAGTGACTGAGTTCTGGGCTCGTGCCAAAACTCCCATTTAATTCAACAAATCTCTTAGTTACAATGCGTTTGCACTGTTGGTTATGATGAAAGCATTCGTTAGTGTGCAGAAATTGAGTTGCAATGATGAGATCACTGTTTTCATGGGTTCAACAACATGTCTGTGATCGGCTACAATGTTCATCACTGCAACCTTTCATGCCACAATCTAAATATAATGCCATAGATCTAAATGTAATGCTATAATCAACAATTTCACGATTAGTTAACCTTGAGAGCTGTAATAGTAAAAATGTGCTAAAAGTTTTTGAGAGAGTAATTCATATTGCAAAGATGTTAGCCAATCAGAGCAGTGGGCGTTTACACTGAAGTCTTACAGCAGACACGCCCCTTAAAACAGAGCGTTCAAATAAGAGGGCTAAAATCAGCTAAAATGCCTTTCATTTCTAAATTATGACAATTTTTGATGTAAAAAGCATACTAACATTATAAGTGCACCCCAGGAAACATTATAAAACAATAAAACAATGCAGTTCATGACCCCTTTAAAACAAATATTTTTGTTGTCCTACTGACAGTAGAATTATGTAGTTTTAGTTTCTTTGTAGAAAACATTGGTCATTGTGTAGCTTACAACATCATATATTAGCTATTCTCTGCAACTCTACCGCCAACAAAAATACATTTGTTTTGGTGGCTAATTGCGAGTAATAGTTGCCACAAGGACATGCACACCTCCCCCAGCATGCATTACAATACCCAAGCTTCTGTCCTTGTCCCCTTTAGAAACACACCAGGCAGCTGTTGTCCCTCTCAACCTCTTTTTCTCGCATTTTGTGCTCCTTATGATAAAATAACAAATAGCTCTTTGCTCTCCCGTGGTAAGGGATGGAGAAGATGGGGAATATTTCAGATAATGTCAAAGAGAAAGGCCATATGTGGGGGGAAGAGGCTTGTTATGGACACACAACTCATCTTTGCCAAAGGCAACCTGAATCCACCCCACCCTAATACACCATGGCATTGTCTTACTGTTGACACACACACACACTTACACACATTCTCGTATCAGTGCCTGGATTCCAGAGATGATTAGTGAAGTGAAGCTTGACCACATGTTATCTATAGAGACACACCCTCACTCGCTCACTTTATTCTCAATGAGGTCTATCAGCAGATATCACCTCATGTCTCATATATCACCCTATGAAGTATTCATGTAGTGAGGAAAATGTTTTAGATGGTTTTTTTTTTGTTGGTATTTGTATGCATATACACTACTTTTTAATAGTTTAAGGTCAGTAAAGTTTGTTTTTTAAAGAAATTTATACTTTTATTTTGCAAGAGTGTATTAAATTGATTAAATTGATGGAGAGATTTCATGGTTTCCACAAAAATATAAAGATGCACAACTATTTTCAATATTGATAGTACAATAAGAATTATTAAATGTTTTTTTTAAGCAGCAAATCAGCATATTAGAATGATTTGTGAAGGATCATGTGACACTGAAGACTGGAGTAATGGCTGCTGAAAATTCAGCTTTGCTGTCACAGGGATAATTTACATTTTAAAATATATTAAAATGGAAAACAGTTATTTTATATTGCAATAATATTTCACAATATTACTGTATTTTGAACAACTAAATGTATCCTTGGTGAGTATAAGTAAGTCTTTCAATAACATTACCGACCCCAAACTTTTGAATGATATATAGGTGTATAGGTTCAAAAGTCTACATCAAAAATCTTTGATTCAAAATCTGGAAATAACATTTTTACATTGTTTGTTTTTATTTTTATTTTTAAAATTCTGATGTACAATTGATATGAAATAAGGTTCTATGCCTTTTTATATTTCTATTTTTGCTTCACATCAGGGTTTGCACAAACTGGAAAATGTGAAAATCTTACCTTTTTTTTTATTTAAACTTTTCAAATTGTTATGCTAATAATATCATTTTTAAGAAACTATATATTCAATTTAAAAAGAAACTTTAAAAAAAATGGCTGTAGACATTACATGGATGTAGCTAGATTTACAAATTTAGGAAACATGAGATGATTCCCAGAAAATTACCCCAAGTCTCGATCAAAAACCTTTTATTTTCTGCACATTTATTGTGCTAACGAGTGATCTCTATCCATTTAACCACCGTTTATCTCCTCCTATCCATATATCCATCTCTCTGTCCCCTTCCTAAAGGAAGGTGCAGTTAGGTCAGAGTCATGCTCCAGGGTCTTTGAAGTGTCCTCTGTGATGTTGCATCTCTGCCTCTCTCTCTTCATTTGAACATGAATGCAGCGTTCTGTATGGGCCGTATGCCGCCTCTGCACTTCAAAGGACGTTTAGGGCCCTTCAAAGGGGGCGAGGGAGGTGATTGGGAGCGGCATTGTTTTACCGCGATGCACGGAGAACATGTGCTCGGCCCCCGTCATGTCCAAAAGTGCTCAAGGATGCCATTGGAATGAAATGGAGAAATATGATGCTTGAGGGAACATATTAATTTAAAGTAGACAGTATTTTTCATTCCGAGCTCCAGAATGAAATGCTTCTAAGCGCATATGTATGTCGCACAAAAGTGCTAAACATTTTTCTATGGATTGGACTTCTGTGCAACATTGTGTTAGAATGCAAATGTCATGAATTATTGAACGTTAGGTTTGGTTTATTGTAATGGAGTTTATTTTTACGGTCTTTTGTGGAGGGAAGCACTACTGTTTAGCAAAGATATAAGGAATGTGACACGTATATCAGAAAGACTGTCACTCTTTCTCTTTTAAAAACATTCTTTAAAGGCTATTTCTTGATGTGTGGTGACACATCTGACAAATTACCCTTAATAACCCTCCAACATTACATATCTAAACTCACATATACACTGTATTTGTCTCAAATAAATGCTTAAGCTTCATTTACTATTATATATTACACTTATATGACACTTCAGAGCGAGAGAAAAGGTGTGCATTATCTCTAAAGAGGGAATCCCTGATCTCCTTCCTGCCTAACTCAATGGCCTGTTGGCCCCCATTTCCTGCAGGTGATTGAAGAAAGAGCAGTTTTATCTGATTGGTGTGTTTGTGATGGGTTGGCCAGGTGTGGGTCAGGAACAGCGCTGAGGTTTGTGTATGTATGTGTTAATGTTTTAGGTGATTATGGTGTAATTAGAATGTATTCAGAGACCCTGAGATATTTTCCACTTTGATTTGTAGATTATCTTTAGACTGATATGTTTGATCCTATAGCAAAACCTTTAATGCTTATCCTATGCATCTTAAAAGTGAAGTATGTAATTATTTTAAAATGCAGAGACAAATATCACATAGTATAATATCATGTAACATCTCAAACTTTTCTCCGGTCATTCTGTCATCAACTAGAACTGTCTGACACATTGTCGCTCAAGATATAAGGCATTTGCCACGGATCGCTAGAAAACTTTAAGGTCTTCTGTGCATTTTGTCTATGCATTGTAAACCTCAAGTAGTATTATTATAGTACCTGTTTTGACTGACCAATGGCGAACTGGCATTGGTATGTGCCTGAATTTATTTATTTTTTTATATGCTTCAGTTGTTGGCAATGTTGGCAAGATGGCCACTGAACAATTCAACCAACCTTAAAGGATTAGTTCACTTCAAAATTCAAATTTCCTGATAATTTACTCACCCCCATGTCATCCAAGTTGTTTATGTCTTTCTTTTTTCAGTCGAAAAGAAATTAAGGTTTTTTAGGAAAATATTCCAGGATTCATTACGTAATCACGTTGGAAAGGTCACGTGTGATGTAGGCGGAAGTACCGATCCAGTGTCTACAAAGCGAATGTGCAAAGAATAAGTCAAACAACAATTTCGGATGATTTTCAAGTTGGAGGAGAAAATGAGATGGAGTTTTTCGCCCTACCGCGGTACTTCCACCCACGTCACGCGTGACCTTTCCAACGTGATTACGTAATGCTCGCAGATCGCAGAGCAGTGCAAGACGAGCATTTGTGGTTAAAAAGTATATAAATGTTTTTTTGTTTTTTTAGAAATTGACCAAACGTTTTACTAGATAAGACCCTTATTCCTCAGCTGGAATCGTGTAGAGCCCTTTGAAGCTGCACTGTAACTTCAATTTGGACCTTCAACCCGTTGTAACCCGGTAAAATCCACTATATGGAGAAAAATATGGAATGTTTTCCTCAAAAACCCCAATTTCTTTTTGACTGAAGAAAGAAAGAAATGGATCTTGGAGGGTGGGATCATGGGGGTGAGTAAATTATCAGGAAATTTTAATTCTGAAGTGAACTAATGCTTTGAAAACAAACTTTTAGCATGTTGTACATCATGGCAAGAATACAGAGTTACACTACCATTCAAAAGTTTGGGATCGGTGATTAATTTCTTTTTTCTTTTCTTTCTTTATATGGCTGAACCCATACATTTAAACTGTTTCCAGATATCCAAATAATTATCAATATATTTTAGATTTGCTCACTATAAATTTTTTTTTCTCTCTCTCTCTCTTTCCCAATCTGCCCTTATTTGACATCATGCACATTTTGTGAATCTTTGGTTCGGATACTGATCGAATCAGCTTGAACTCGTTGTTCTTCCCAGTGTAGGAAGTAAAAGTTTGCTGATTGAGAGACCCATTAAAGGTGTGAGAGAGGAGGGAAGTGACGTGTGAAATCCCACAGTTGCCCTGCGTTCTCACGCTCCCAAAACACACACTAGCCACGCGTCTACTAGCACACCTTGTGGTGAAGAGTATCCGCGCTGAACTTGACTCCTGCTCACACACTGAACGTGTGTCTTCACACACCTAGCTCTCGTTGCGCCATCAGACGCACACTACAGCTATCAACATTTCTGTCTGGCTCAGGTTTACTTGTTTCATTTTGGTGATGGTGAATACTTTCCCTGTTTATCATGTTAAAGGAGGAGCCATTGTGGTCTTAGACATTTGGACCCCACTGTATATTCAGTCTTATTGGAAGGAAAGAAGAATGAGAGGGGGTTGGAGAAAACATATGAGAACTTCACCTGTGTTATTGTTTGTATATTTATCTCTTTGTATTCTGTGTGTTTCAGTACATGTGCTGAAGTTTAATAGCAAGAAGCCACATCCTGATATAACTGAGCAGGAGCGATCTCATGGCTGCTCCAGCGAAGCACATACCGAGACAGGTTTCAGGTAACACACATTAATGATGAACCAATATATATATTGACCAGACACATTAATCAGCTTATATTTGACCATCTTGAGAAGCCGCTTTGCAGAAGTATTAGTTAAAAGTAAACCAACAGCCTTTGTAAGTTGATAATGTGAATTTTTTTTTCCATTGTAATTTTTTTTTTTTTTTCATTTTGAGTAAATAAGTATTTAATTTTAGCATTTGCATCGCCATATCGGGCATAGAAAAACCTATATCAGTAGTGCACACACAAATTGTACATTGTAAATTATCAAAGAATATTTTTTAAAGATATCATTTGATAAATGTCTTTTTTTTAATGATATTGGTGTAATAGGTAAAACTTCAGTAACACTGATAGCTATTCATATAATTAGTTTATTATTAAAATGAGTAATATAAATAATTACTAGCCTATTTATTTATTGTACAGTGGAAACGGCTCTTTATTTTAAAACCAATACAATAGCAGAAAGTTCTTAAATCAATGT
>RJVU01075617.1:5292102-5327456 GCA_003731715.1 Anabarilius grahami
ACGTTATTGTTTTTGTTAAATCATTGTTTAAACATTTAAACATATTACAAATATTAATAATATATATTTTATTACTAATTATATATTTATTTCAGTTTTATTTTCAGTAATATTAGTGCTTCATCTTAAATTTATTTCAGTTACTAGCAAATGCAACATTTCTAATTTTCATTTACATTTTATGTTTCTCATCTAATATTTATTATCTTTTATTTCAGCTTTATTTCAATTAGCAATTTTTTTTTTAATCAGACAAGTATAGAAACCGATGCTATTATGCCAACAAAACCATACAAAAGTACAAATAAGTGCAGCAGTATATTTAGACTATTTTCAGCTTTAACTTCAGAGAAAAATATCAGATTTATGTGGATAAAAATATATATTCACTTATGGTGTTTGATAATATATGTGCTGTGTGTCTGATTTTGGTTAGAGATTAGCACTGGTCAAAGAGGTGTGTGAATTAATGGCTGCCCTGGTCAGTAAGGTGTGTGTGTGTGTGTGTGCGCGTTGTGTGAACGAGCTGTGAAGTGCTGATTATAGTGTTGGATCTATGAGCTCTCTCTTTACTAATGAGCTACTATTGTACTTCACAACAGGAGAGCCAGCCTGACACACACTTACACACTGGCCAAAGTCTGTTAGAGCTAATGTCCACCTTTTTCATCAAAAGTATAGATTTACATGGTCTAATACTCATCGGCTTGACTTTTGCAAACATAAAATGCTAGTAAATTATGGTGGAAATAAACAAGGATTGGAGTGAAAAGACAACTCATAATGGCAGAGCATTAGAATTAGAATTCATCACACAAAGACAAATATAGTTATATAGGGGTTAAGCTAGGATTTAAAGGGATCCAGTGTTAATTCAGGAACACCCTCATATATCATTTGCATGTAAACATTGCATTGAATGATGTCTACATTGGCTCCCTTGAGCTCAAGTACAAGTGTGGAAAATTTTTGCCGGAGACAAAGTTGCAATGACTGTTTACCCCAAAACAGACTGAATAATGTAAGAGTCACTTTCTGATGGACAGAAAGAGGGAGTTGTTGCTCAGAATGGCTTTTCTTTGTGTGCATGCTATTGTATTGTTCAGTGATGTGATACTAAACTGGACAGATACCCCCAGTGTGTTATGGGTCCAGTATGGTAATGTTATTAGATTTACAGATACCCCATGTGTCTCTGTGCGCATGTGCGTTGTTATAATGAGCTGGAGTCGCGAATGGCTTGACTGTGCAAGACAATGCTTAAAACTAGTACAATATGCAAATAATGTAGCAGCTCCATCAAGCAAACAAATGACAGTAAATATCAGATCATTTGTAGGAGTATTTATGTAAATGAAGCAGGGTTATTATCGTTAACTAAGATTATTAAAAACATTTTTGCTAATTGAAATAAAGCTGAAAACAAATAAAATATATTAGATGAGAAATGTAAAGTAAATGAAAATTAGAAATGTTGCCTTTGCTAGTAACTGAAATAAGTTTTTAAGATGAAGCACTAATTACTGAAAATGGAAATAAATAAAAACTAAAACCGAAATAAAAATAAATAATACTATATATAGACTCTGGACCACAAAAACAGTCATGAGTCGCACGGGTATATTTGTAGCAATAGCCAATAGTATGGGTCAAAATTATCGATTTTTCTTTTATGCCAAAAATCATTAGGGTTTTAAGTAAAGATCATGCTCCATGAAGATATTTTGAAAATTTCCGACCGTAAATATATAAAAAAATTGTTTTTGTGAGTGGATATGCATTGCTAAGGACTTAATTTGGACAACTTTAAAGGCAATTTTCTAAATATTCAAAATATCAAAATATTTTGAATTTTTGCACCCTCAGATTCCAGAATTTTCAAATAGTTGTATCTCAGCCAAATCTTGTCCTATGTGTGTGTGTTTACCTGGTATTCCCTACGTTATGGGAACCACAAGGATAGTAATATCAGTGAATTTTGACCTTAAGGGGACATTTTTTGGTCCCCATGAGGCTAAAACAGCAGAAAGTTTTCTGTGATGGGTAGGTTTAGGGGTAGGGTTAGTGTAGGGGGAAATAATATTCATTTTGTACAGTATAAAAATCATTATGTGTATGAAAATTCCCCATAATGTGTGTGTAAAAAAAACATACAGCAAAAATAACCAAACAAAAATTAAAATTTAAAATAAAGCTAATTCAAAATATGAATAAAAACTATAATAGTACACAAATAATACTAAAAAGTCACTTAATAAAGTGTGTAGAGAGAGATTTAGGGATAGAATGTGTGTGTGAGTGTGCCTTAGTTGACCTCTTGGAGTGTAAGTGTGTGTTTGTGTCCATAATGAAGTGCATATGTGTGCAAACCGAGTGTGTGAGCCATATGTGTGTCCACTCTTTGACCTTTCTCATGAGTGTGACCATTTATCTAAATTCTTCTTTGATATACTGGGCCTGTCATGGAGTTTTAGTGTGTGTTTTAGGTTGGTCTGATATACTGCAGCTGTCACCAATGCTGCCCATCCTTATTAAACATCCATTTGTGCCAACTGTGTGTGTGACTACACATCCTCAGAGCTTTTTTCATGTCAATTAGGATTAGAACCCAGCATGTAACTAATGGACAAGCTGGACGGACCAACAGCCCGACACTTCAGTCCTAGGACCAGCTTTTGACCCCCATCCGAGTGTGTGTGCATGTGTTGATGTGTACGTATGCAGATACCCTTATTTATTGCTTGATAGCGTTTGCAAAAATGTTCCTCACCAGCGCCATGCATTCTATGTGTATGTCTTTTAATTCTCCCTGGTGATTCACATTGCCCCCTGCACCTTATTCCTCAGTCTGAATATGCTAACGAAGTTGCATTCTTATTCGGAGCCACCTGGCATCCATGGAGACTGATACCTATAGACTAGAGTGCATGCATCGCATGCATGAAAACACAGGCTCGGCGAAGATGTTGGGGTCAGTATGCTCAATGACTCGTAATGAAATCACAGACGCAGCATGGTCTGGGTGGGTGTATGTCTGTGATTGTGTGTCTCTGTGTGTCGTAACGTTTGCTTTATTGGGGATTAGATGTCATTACTTGGATTAACCTGCCTGCTCAAATAATCCCTCTGCTTAGAGACGTGTGTTACTGACTCCACCCGCTGTACCGACACACACACAATCTTGAGGAAGAAATTTAAATGCCTTAAAGTGTCATTTTAAAAATGTGTTATTCTGGTGCAACTGTTTAATTTTTGTATATATCAAAGCCAAAGCAACAAGTATAGCTATATAAAGGTATAGACATGCTACATGTAAACTTGTAAATGTTGACAATCTCTGCGGAACAGAGGAAAAATTCTCATATGGAGCATGCTGCTTGATCTTTACACACACAGACACACACTGACCTTAAAAACACCCCTGTCCCAGCAGGCAGAGGTCGAGTCCATCTTTCAGGAGCAAGAGCACATGATGTGTCAATCAGCAGATTGATGCACACATAAAAAAGTCTGGAAGGGCAGTGAGAAACTTTTGTAAAACTTTCTGTCAGGCTCTGAAATATTATAACAAAGGGGTGTGGGAAGTAGGGGTGCTGTAGCACCCCCCGTTTTCACAGGTTTATAAACTCATTTGTTTTATAAAGAAATTAATACATTCTAAATCAGAAAACCTTCTGTAAGGTATTTAACTGTAAAGTGTAAGTGGGCTACAAACATTTGCACATATTAGATTGTTTTCATTTTACATTTACTTTCTCGGAACTGAATTTGTCTATTATTTCATTCTTCTTTGATCTTGATTGATACACACCATGGGTCTGAACTTAACAGGGGCTTGTGGCAAAAATGTTAATAAAATGAACAAAAATGCCTCCAAAACTCAAGTTAAACTCAAGTTAAAAAATAGTAATATATAATTATTGGGGCAAAAAATAGCCCCAATAAGTTCTGAGTTCCTGATTTTTTGTATTTATAACGATATTTAAACAATATCACACAAAGAAGAGTGTTCATCCCTGAATAGATATATTGTGAAATTGATGTGAAATTGATTTTATAGAACAGATCATTGAACGAAGTTTATATTAAATATTGTCGACACATTTTGCCTGCTTGCTTCTTCAAAGAAAATAGTTCCAAAGCCACATCAGAAAAGTTTCATGTCTCTGAGCAACATTTTTTTGTTTTTAAATGAATAAACGTTTCTGAATGAATTGATTTGAATGAATTATCTAGTAATGACTCACTAATTAAGACATGACTTGAGTCTGTAAGGTAGGCCCAAGATATTTATTATTGATTTCCTGCATGCAAAAATACCTCCTTAATAGCCTTATTAAAATTCTTATTAAAATTCTACAAGAAATCATAATGCACCCCCAACCCAAAACATCTTCCCGCATCCCTGAACAACACTGTAAAAAAAATGGTGTTCAGGGGACTTCAAAAAAAGAAAGCAACATAATGAATGAAAGCATGCCTATTTTTTTTTCAGAGAAAATTTCTATTGCGAATGTGTTAAATTCTTTTTATAAATGTATTAGATTATTCGATTATAATCAGGATATTTGAAAAGCAGTTAAGATTCTTTAACTGAATAGAAATTAGTTTTTTTTTCTTGCAGTAAGCATGTTTTTACCCCAGCGCTGAGTTCAAAGTGAGAGTGTGATTGTTTGTGCCAAGTGCGTTTGTATATGATTGGTTCAGTGTAACAGGAAGTGTTATCAGTGTGTAGCTTTGTTGAGTGTTGCAATAGCAGATAAGAGTGGCATTCCCCATAACCTTTCTTCCTCCAAAACTAGATAACTACCCTCCCTTTAAAACACACACACACACACACACCCACACCGAGAGACAATACCCCCTTCTGCAGTTTACAACTCCAAGTAGTTACTGCCAGGAAGCGCATACCCAAACTACTCCCCCAACATACTCCCTTCCTCCAACTTACCCATGCAGGTTCCTCAGATATGGGCTATATACAGCTATATTTAGAATATACAGACAACAGTTCCCCTTTTTAAAAATACAAACATTTTAAAAAGCTGTAGACCAAAGAAGAGAAAATGCCTCATTTGGAAAGTAGGTTGTAGGCCTTCTTTACATTTAGTCTTAAACTGGTAACTAAATCTTAGAGACATATCTGTATTTTGCTGCATGAAGGCATATCACTATTAAGGAAAAGCTAGAATGGAAAGAATTTGTAAGAAAGTCTTGAGAATTAGTGCCTGCATGGTTGGCTTATTGAAGTAAACAGTCATTGTATAGAGAACTAAAACATTTTTGCTAACCTTTTTTTTACCATTAGAGGGCGCCCCATATTCTGTTACCGTGTTTACAAACGATGGACAAACGATGAACGCCTCAGTTTTATGCAGCATGTCAGTTTTATCAATAAAGGTTAATAAACTGCATACAATTCAACACAATATGATTTAAAAAGGGGTATTATATACAATTATATATTGTGAACTTTATTTCCTTTTTAACTGTTCTCAAGTGTTGCACTTGAAATTGACCTGCAGCATCTTGAGTAGCTGTAGTAACATGAAGCGCACATGGTCATAAAACCGGACACTATGAAACCTCACTTTCCATATAGGCCTATAATTTGAGACAATGTAATCTAGATGAGTGGATTTTAATATCATGTAAACATTTTAAGATTAAGTGCATATAGGAATGTACTGAGTGCATCTAAATAAATGTACTGTCATTTTCAAGATCCTTCAATGGCCATAATCCAGAGTTAGCAGTTAGTTAGCAGATCTTTATATCCAAAGAGACTTACACAAGACTAATTACAGGGGTAGTTGTCCTGCAGCACAGTGGTGTTAACTGCCTTGCTTAAGGGCACAGTAATGGGTCATATTAACTGAACCAACAATTTAGTAGAAATGTTCAGTGCAACCCTTTCATACTGAAATGATATTTTATTACTGGGCAAAATATACTTGAAACATGGAGTAAATATAAGTTGCAAACAGCAAGGTTGACTACATAAAATGCATTTTGTTTGCGACTTATTTACACTATGTTTCAAATATATTTTAAAATGTTCCACGGGGAACAATACAAATTATCAAAACACTAGGATCCCAACAAGGATGGCAATACCAGAAATCTTCTCACCTTGTGGGGGCATTTTTTGGTCCCCATGAGGAAAACAGCTTATAAATGATACTAAATGATGTTTTTTTGAAAATGTAAAAATGCAAAAAGTCTTCTGTGATTTGTAGGTTTAGGGATAGGGGATAGAAAATAAAGTTTGTACAGTATTAAAATCCAAACCCAACATGCGTGTGAGACAATATTCTCATTTTTATTTTGAAATATATAAAATATTTGTTGAAAAATAAATAAATTAAATTAATTACAACCAAAAATACATTATATATAATATAAAAAAATTTTCACAATATACATTCAGCAATATATTTTCCTATTTTTACTGCCATAGCCTACCACCACCCAGAGACTTTAAATGGAGTTTGCCCCAAAAGCATAACATGTGTGAAAAATTAAGGCTCCTCCAGAAAGGTTTTAAATCATTACATTACACATGTTAAGCAGATTTAGGTGGGGAAAGGGGAGGGGCTTTGATTTCAATAAATCCTCTTTACCTTTCTTCAATGGTTAATTTCTTACTGGGGTCATACATTCAAGTAAATCAGAGACAGCTGAGAAAAATGCATGTGTCTTGAGGGTGAACTGAAAAATGAGTTTGATAAGTCTATTTTCAGATCTTCAGACACAGTTTGTCTGCTGGTTAACTGCATTAGGTGCGCTAGTCCTTTTATCCAATGAGCACCATTGGAGATATTCTGTATTTCAATCAAATGTGTTCATGTTTGTGTGTTCATGGTAGGTCTTGATTGGTTTTGGTGACAACTCTTTTTTTCTTTGAGTTGTTCTTTTGTTGTGTTATCTTCTGTTCTGTCTGAACGAAGTCATCTATTGGACACACATATAGACTTTAAGTGACATTTTGATTTAGTCATTTCAGTGTTTGGGTGAGTGGATAAAGAAAGTTAGTTTACCTTGATGATCTGTATTATGTGTGTAGACTGCAGCCAGGCCAAATAAGCACATGATAGTAAAAGCAATGATGATGAAGACCAACTCAAACCCTGAAAAAAGAAGATCCATAACAAACACACACACAGTTCCACCCCTGCACACACACACACACACACAGAGAGAGAGAGAGAGAGAGATAAAGGCATTACATAAAATATGATTTCAGAGCGTTAAACAGTTATTTCTCTCAAAAAGGTTTGAAAAGTATTAAAAGTGAATGTAGAAAAACAATAAGTGTGAAAGATTGAAGCAGCTGCGATATACAGGGCCCTGAACACTTAAATGCAAGACTGACTGTACAGAGAAAATCCATTAACAAGCTGCATGTACTCAGAAACAATAAACTACATTTAGCTGTGCAGTTGTGTTGATGAATAAAGCAATAGACTGTATAAGAGCTTTTAAGATACAGCTAAAAAAAACCCTACCAATTTATGCAACACTATATAAGAGATAATGATTGTTAAAGGGTTAGTTCACCCAAAAATGAAAATTCTGTCATCTATTACTCACCCTCGTGCCGTTTTACACCCGTAAGACCTTCGCTGATCTTCGGAACACAAATTTAGATATTTTTGTTGAAATCAGATGGCTCCGTGAGGCCTCCATAGCCAGCAATGACATTTCCTCTCTCAAGATCCATTAATGTAATAAAAACATATTTAAATCAGTTCATGTGAGTACAGTGGGTCAATATTAATATATTATAAAGTGAAAAATAAAGAATATTTTTGGTGCGCCAAAAAAACAAAATAACGACTTATTTAGTGATGGCCGATTTCAAAACACTGCTTCAGGAAGATTTGGAGCATAATGAATCAGTGTGTCGAAAAAGTCACGTGATTTCAGCAGTTTCACGGTTTGACACACGACCCGAGTCATGATTCGATACGCTGATTCATAATGCTCCGAAGCTTCCTGAAGGTGTGTTTTGAGATCGGCCATCACTAAATCATTTATTATTTAGTTTTTTTTGGCGAACCAAAAATATTCTCGTCACTTTATAATATTAATATTGAACCACTGTACTCACATGAACTGATTTAAATATGTTTTTAGTACCTTTATGGATCTTGAAAGAGGAAATGTCATTGCTCCCGATGCAGGCCTCAAATATCTTAATTTGTGTTCCAAAGATTAACGAAGGTCTTACGGGTGTGGAACGGCATGAGGGTGAGTAATAAATGACAGAATTTTCATTTTGGGGTGAACTAACCCTTTAATGTTAGTAATATGTTTCCAACTTTGGTGAAAAATAATATTACATGATAATAACAGATCATATTTGGATATGAAACATCCACAAACTTAAATTACAGTGTTATCCAGGGTTATTAACTAAAATCATTTTTTTTACTTACACCTTACTATACAATAAAATAAAATATATATGATATAAAATTTAAAAAAAATTTAACATTTTATTTCATCTTGATGCCAAGGCAAAATTTCTCATTTTCATTTAATTTAACTTTTAAACATTATTTAAATCAATGAAACTATATAGACATTAAAAAACTAATAAAAATATGAAAAACAACAAAATTACTAAAACTTTAACTAAAATTGAAAATAAAATTAATTAAAAATATTTACAAAATCTGTAACAGTATCTCAATGATATCAGTACTATAAATGGTGTCATTATCAAAAACAGCCTATATTTCATAGACTTTAATTGGTAATTGCATAGTAAAATGCTAAATGTATTTTTTAAAGTCAGCATTTAATTAACATTGTGAGTAGAGAGAGAGAAAAATGGATAAAAATACCTTGTTTTGCTAGCTTTCAACAAGATTCAACCCATCAGTAGCACCTCATTCCTTTAATACCACACACACACATACACACACACACACACATACACACACACACACACAGTGTATAAAACATGCTTGTACGTTAGAGTCTTTTACAAGCTTCTCACATAGAGCAATCAAAGTCCACCTCTTCCTGCTTCCTTACTGCTGGCTATAAACCCACTTTTCATACTTAAGGTAGGCCTTCCTACAGACATACACTTGCTGTCTTTATTGTTTACCTGAGTCTGCAGCCGGATCCAGTCCAGGTGATGAGGTTTCAAGCGCAATAAAGGTAGCATACAGGTCAGGTTATGTGCAACGCACTTATGTTGGATCCTGGATAGACCATGTTGCATGAAATCAGTCTTGAGTAGAGGCCTGCAGGTGGACTCAAACGATGAGTGGCTCCTCAAGTCTTTCTTTGATATCTTCGCTGTCTTTTTAGTTGGAAGAGAACAAATGAAGAATGCCACGTCACATTTGAAACCAGCTGAACCCGTTTTTGTTATAGTGCAATTATAGGGTAAATGCAAATATTTGCAATACTTGTTAGGGATGGGCATTTTTTGCCAATTTTTCATTTCGAGTAAGATACTGATAGGTCTCAAAAAACGAGTAGCCCTACTCGGGGGCGGGGCGTGTTCGTCATGGCGTTAATGAAAATATTTTAATTAAAACACTGCAACGAAAATTAATGTTGACAAATAAAAATATGCCATGAAAATATTTCTATCAAAATATGCAAAAAAAATATAATTAGAAAAATAACAGCTAGATTATCAATAATACATTGTGAATGAACACAAGTAAACCGAAGCCTGTTCTATATGACAATAAATAAAATAAATAAATAAATTCACAACATTCTACAGTGTTATTATTATAATGGTATGGCTGATTGAAGTGATTCCAGACATCCCTGTGCGTTTTGAAGTCATGACAAAAAGCGATTTTAATTGGCCTACTTTTGAAAAAATATGATGAGAAAAAATAATACCATTACATTTACATTTTACATTTATGCATTTGGCAGACGCTTTTATCCAAAGCGACTTACATTGCATTATCGGAGTATGTGCAATCCCTGGGATCGAACCCATGAGTATACATTTGTATCGGAGTATGTGCAATCCCTGGGATCGAACCCATGACCTTGGCATTGCTAGTGCCATGCTCTAACCACTGAGCTACAGGAAAGCTTTTTTAATAATAATATCATCAACGTTTTTGAAAAAGAAACATCTAAAAGGAATAGGCCTATGACTGTCTCCATGTTGGGCAGGACTGCAACGACTAACCGATTAAATCGATTATTATCATTATTGAAAATAATCGACAACGAATGATTATCGATTAGTCGTGTCTGCGCGCTGTGCTCGAACACCATCAGCCAGTCACTTTGCTTTACAGGAGTGAATAAAATAACATTCTGTGGACAAAACTCATATGGAAAATTGCGGAGGACACAGAGTGAGCTGAAAGATACATGAAAGGTACATGATCCAAGTTACTACTTCTCACATGACATGACCCACTAAGAAGAGCTAGAGTGGATGTCAAGATTTTATGTGAATAACCACTTTAATTTTGCTCTGTTTCTGACAAAAAGCTACTGAGCATCTTGGCTAGTACACAAGTCGGACAATGTTTGGACCCCAGCCCAAGTCCTCAATACAGAATTAAATAATTTTCATTTTCGGGAAAACTATTCCTGTTGTGTTGGGGTCATCATTCAAGGAAGAGTTTCACAGTCAAAAAATCTGTCAAAGGATTTTTGGAGGCTATTTTTAGAAGTACAAATAGCAATAAATATGACTTACACTAAGTAAAAAATAATGTTAGAAAATACTATTTATACTATTACTCATTGTGCAAACTGTCACTACAAGTAGTCATAACAAAAAAAAATAAATCAAAATTCTTTTTGTCTGTGCAGATAATTTTGAAGAAATATAAAACACCTAACACAATAAAAAATAATACAATAAAAATAAATAGATGGAATTATTCCTCACATATTTTATATTTTGTTTAGTCACTGACAAGCTATAATAGAGGGTTTCTGTCTTTAGTGTTTTTTGGCAAATTGAATGGAAACCAATGCAGGACTATTTGACATACAACACAAAAGTTGTACAGTTTTTTTTAACACAACAGGAGAATTAATGAAACAGATTTAATAGTATTGTTTATGTGTATTGTTCATACCTGTAGTGTGCACATATCTCTCTTGTATTAGGCCATGCAGGGTGAAAAGACCGAACACTACCAGAGAGAAGAGAATAGTATACCACTCCATCTCAGTGAAGGGAGAGGCCATCTGCTTCGGCTAAATGACCAAACACAAACTTATTGCAAAGTCAGGGCATCACTGATACCTCAGCACCACTGCGGCAGAAATACTATAGCAACACTGGTGCATTATCAAAGTAACACCACTGACATCATCTTGTTCATCTGAGCTCAAACTGGACAGATTTAAATTAGCAACACTGCCGAAATCAAAACACTCCAGCACTTGTACAAATGTTTGGATTACAACAACACATGACCAGGGATGCAAAATATATATATTTACTTATAAAACCACTTACTTACATGGACTGCCGCACAAACAGGCATCCACATTGAAGTCACTGGTGCTGTACATTAGTTTTTATTAGGTTGTGCGTGTGCACTTGTTTGTATGCAGTCGATAATGTAATATGATGAGGGGGTAACCACAATGAGTGGCTCATATTGCATGGTGAGATTAACTAACTACGGTTCTACCCTGGATACCAGATACAAATGCAAGTAGAGTTTAAAGGGATAGTTCATCCAAAAATGTCATCATTTACTTATCCTCAAGTTCCAAACCTGTATAAATTTCTTTGTGCTGCTGAACACAAAGGAAGATATTTTGAAGAATGTTTGTAACAAAACAGTTGTGGGGCACCATTGACTTCCATAGCATGGAAAAAGTACTATGGATAGCACTTGTCTCCAATAAATATACTAAATATACATAAACTGACTATTCAGTTTGACCCCACTAGTATTTCCTTGGTGAGGATACCATCGGGCTTGAAAGGTTTATCCAACTCTCCATCCGTTTCGCCACTCGTATCCAGTCATGTCTCGAAGAGCACCAGGGCCAGTCACAGTTCAACACCATCCTCTGCCGGCCAGACTCCGTCAGCCCTCCAGAACCAGCCCATGAACCAATGCAATTGGATTCATCATGTCTGACTCCCGCTGAACGGCAGAGAAGGCTGACCCAGAATCTGTGTCTGTACTGTGGTGCTCCTGGGCATGTAATCTCCGCATGCCCCATTCGTCCTCCTCGTCCCATAGTGAGTGCCATCTTCCCTTATACTAAAAAGATGAAACCACTCACCACTATTGTGAAGCTTACTGCTGCTTATGTCTCTATTCCAGTTACAGCACTCCTCGATTCTGGGTCAGCAGGCAATTTCATCTCAGGGGCCCTCTGCTGTCAGCTCAAGCTCAAGACCACGGCTATGCCTGCTACATACCAGATCCACTCGATAACTAGAAAACCAGTAAGCAGACGACAGGTAAGTCGGAGTGTCGGCCCACTACTACTTCAAATCGGTGTACTTCATGTGGAAAAGATCTCATTGCTGGTTCTGGAGGAATCCACCGCTGACGTGAGTTTAGGGCTTCCGTGGTTGGAGCAGCATAATCCCATCCTCTCCTGGAAGAGAGGATGGGATTATGCTGCCTCCACACCGGCCATGGGACTGTGCCATCGATCTGCTTCCAGGTGAGTCAGTGCCCAATGGAAAGATTTATCCCCTGTCCATCCCGGAGGAGAAGGCCATGGAGGAATACATCGAGGAGGCCCTGGCTCAAGGCTACATCCGTCCATCAACCTCCCCTGCTGCTTCCAGCTTCTTCTTCGTGGCAAGGTGGCAGCCATCAAGAACTGGCCAACTCCCACCACTGTGAAGGAACTCCAACGTTTCCTCGGTCTTGCAAACTTCTATAGAAGGTTTATTCAGAACTACAGCTCCATCTCTAATCCTCTCACCAGCCTCCTGAAAAACAAGCCCAAGTCTCTGTCCTGTAGAACATCTGCCGAAGAAGCATTCAACACCTTGAAGGAAGCCTTCACCACCGCTCCTCTCCTGGTCCATCCTGATCCCGACAAGCCCTTCATAGTGGAAGTGGATGCCTCCACAACAGGAGTAGGAGCTGTCCTGTCGCAGCAGCAGGGGAATCCGAGCCGCCTCCATCCATGTGCCTTCTTCTCCCGCAAGCTCAACCCGGCAGAGGTGAACTACGACATCGGCAATCGAGAACTGCTAGCTGTGAAGTTGGCCCTCGAGGAGTGGAGGCATTGGCTGGAGGGAGCCAGACATCCTTTCCTGGTGCTCACAGATCACAAAAACCTGGAATATCTTCGAGCCGCCAAGAGACTCAATCCATGACAGGCCCGCTGGGCTCTTTTCTTCACCCGCTTCAATTCTACCATTTCCTACAGACCTGGATCCAGAAACACCAAGGCTGATGCTCTATCTCGACTTTACACTCCTGAGGAAAGCACAGAGGAACCCGAAACCATCCTTCCTGAGAAGGTAATTGTCAGCCCCATTACCTGGTAAGAGGAGACCCTTCCCTCTACCAATGCCTCCACCAACACTCCGCCGGGTTGCACGCCAAGCTTGCAATACATCACCAGAGCACGGCGCACCCCACTTATCCACTCTGCCCATACATCACTTGGCACTGGCCACCCGGGGGTCAATGAAACCCTCTCGTTGCTAAGAGATCGCTTCTGGTGGCCCAACATGGCATCTGATGTCAGAAGGTACGTGCAGGGATGTAGGGATTGCGCCATCTCCAAGAGTCCACGCCACCTACCATCAGGCAAACTCCTTCCTCTGCCCGTTCCCAATCGTCCATGGTCACACCTAGGAGTGGATTTCATTACGGATCTTCCTGCTTCCAGAGACTGTACATGTATATTTGTGGTAGTAGACAGATTTTCTAAATCTTGTCATCTGATTCCTTTGAAGGGACTACCAACTGCTATGGAGACTGCTGAACTGATGTTCAACCACATCTTTCGCTTCTTTGGAATCCCTGAAGACATCGTCTCCGACCGAGGACCTCAGTTCATTTCAAGAATTTGGAAGGCTTTCTTCTCACTCCTAGGTGTGGCCGTCAGCCTGTCATCGGGATACCATCCTCAGACGAACGGGCAGACGGAGAGGAAGATCCAGGAAATCGGTCGCTACCTCCGTACCTTCTGTCACGGCCACCAGGATTCTTGGAACCAGTACCTGGGTTGGGCCGAGTACGCACAAAACTCCCTACGCCAACCATCCACCGGCCTTACACCTTTCCAGTGCGTACTCGGATACCAACCCCCACTGTTCCTCTGGTCAGGGGAACCATCGAATGTGCCAGTGGTCGACTACTGGTTCCGAGAGAGCGAGAGGGTCTGGGACTCAGCACATCACCAACTGCAACGTGCCCTACGTCGGCGTAGACTGACAGCCGACCTTCGTCGCTCCGAAGCACCCGCCTATCAACCTGGACAGAAGGTCTGACTGTCTACAAGGGACATCCGTCTACGCCAACCATGCCGTAAGCTGAGTCCCAGGTTTATTGGCCCATTCACCATCCTGGAGCAGATCAACCCGGTCACCTACAAACTCCAACTTCCACCTGAGTATTCCTTTCACCCTACATTCCACGTGTCACTTCTCAAGCCTCACCATCCCTCTGTTTCTCCCTCCACAGAGCCTGGCGTTGACGCAGCCAAACCCCCCCTCCCACTCCTACTGGATGATGGAGCTGCCTACGAGGTGCGAGAGATTCTGGACTCCCGACGCTGTGGTGGTCAGCTCGAGTACCTGGTAGACTGGGAAGGTTATGGTCCTGAGAAACGCTCATGGGTACCACGCAACGACATACTCGACCCAAACCTGCTGGAAACCTTCCACTCTGCTCATCCCAACAGACCTGCCCCTCGTACCGTAGGTTAATATTCTTATTTGCATAAGTAAAATGCTAAGGTAATTTTGGTCTGTTAAAATGGCTTGTTTTGTCCACATACATAATTCCCATACTCAGGAATGATGACTTAAAATATTCTACATTTTAGAATAATAGTGAAGTTAAATAAGAAGAAAGTGTACAAAATGTTGAATGGTAGTACAACCCCAAATCAAGAAAAGTTGGGAGATTTGGTAAAAGGCATGTTTACCACTGTGTCACATCACCTTTCCTTGTAATTACACTTTTTAATCATTTGGGAATTGAGCATACTAATTGTTGCAGTTTTGCAAGTGGAATTTGTAATGTGACTTTTGAATGGTTTGACAATTCTCTCATGAAATCTGACACAAAAAGGTGAGCCATGACCCATCTTTGCTTGCAAAACCGAGTCTTTGGTTGATGCTCTTTTTTACACCCAATCACGATACCCTCACCTATCACCAATTCCCCTGCTAATTGTGGACTGTTTCAAAACTATTTAACTGGGATATTCTGTAGTCTTTTCACTATTATTTTGCCTCTGTCTGCAGCCATCAAAATCAAAATGTGTTTATATTTACAAAATTAATTTGGCAATTGAAAACATTTCTTTGTACTTTTGTCAGTTAAATAAAGGTTCAAGAGAATTAACAGATCAAAGCTTCTTGATTTTATTGTGTTTTACAAAATCTCCCAACTTTTCTTGATTTGGGGTTAAGTGATAAGTGAGTTTCTGCAGTTGCAAAAAGCTCATGAATATTTAATGAGGCAACCATTGTTTCATTTACGATTGGTTGTCTGTTGTTAATACACTAGTCCTTCCAGTATAATTTAGTTTTGCTGCATAATGAGTCTATACAAGCTCTCCTCAACTGTTTGTATAAATGAAATGTTTAACAGTTTAAATGTTACCAGCTAGTTTGTTTGATCCAGTGTGTCTTCCTATGTTCGTGTGAGCGTGTGTGTTTTCCAGTAGCCGAGGTTGTGAAGCCCCTAGGGTTGTAAGCTGATTAGCTTGCTGCTCCATCCCACGCTGCTCCTGGAGGGAGGAGATTTGGAGCTAAAATAACCCCTAAGTCCTCTCAGCAACTTGTTTACAGGTCAGGTTAACAGGCGCACACACACATCCACAAACTGAGGCATCACTGCAGCTCTCAGGTAGAGTAGAATTTAAATGAGCTCTTGCTGTCTGTCTCTCTCTCCCTGTCACAGATCACACAGGTAGAACGAGAGAGGTTGGCTTAAGCTTTTTTTGGGGGAATGTGACGACCAGCTCTCTGGATGTTTCCCTCTGTTGCAGCTGAAGTCTAAGATCTCAACCAGGATACTTAACCTGATTTCATGCATTTCTCTGTAGAAGCAAGGATACGAGCTCTGGAGCGGGTCATATTCTTTGTTTCCATGCCGACCCACAGGATGATGTGAGTCCGTTGTCTTTGGTGGGCTGAAGGCAGCGAGGTATCCCGCAGTCCTGAGCACTGCTAGCATGCCTGTGCATCAGATATCGGTTGTACCCATCACTAAGGAGAATGCCAACAGCTCCAGCCGGAATAGAGACAAGAGTAAAGAGAATGAGGCAAGTACGCATAACATGTGAATACATTTAACACAGAGAATATGTAATGTATGTGGAGTTTTCATAACAAATACCATAGTTTGTTTCATAGCATTTAGTTATGTTTAAGGTAGAGGTAGCCATCCATGGTTTTCCGTGTGGTTATTATAGTCTGAAAATACTATTGGTATTTTGATGGATTCTGTGTGGCAACAGTACATTTTCATTAGGGTTAACTGTTTAGATTGGGGTCAAGTTGTCAGTTGTGAATATTGTCCTGTAATAAGATTTCTAATATTTAGTTTGCATAAATCTGTGAGATTTAAGTGCCAATGTAAGCAAATCCTTCAGCTTTAATTTACAGAAGTGAGGATAAAAAAATGACTCAATCTTATGTAAACAGAAATATAGCCTAGAGCAGGAGCTGGACTGTGTTGTATTGAAAAATAAATTGCTGCTATAAATAGAACCGTAAGACAGTGTTACATATATTTCAGCCTCACCAGGGTCATTGACATTTCTTTCAAGTATCTTGTAAATCAAATATGCTCTTCTATCACGTCGCTTCAGCATGTATGCATTTGTTTCAGCTGTGTGAATGTTTGTAATATCCAGGACATTTATTAGATGTATGATGCACAGATGGCACATACACAGTCCATTCGCTGATCGCCTGATGCAAATCACACACAAAAATGCTGGCTAAAATCACCAGCTCTAATCCTTTTGAGCAACTAATCATTAGATTTGCCAGCTAATCATTAGATTTCCAGGTTTGTGGCATCATATTTGAAATATATTTAGAGTTCTGTTTTAGACACTTAGTAGTACTCTTACTTACTCCATGAGCAGAATTGTAAATTACAATGAGTTCGAGTTATTTCTCTATATCAATTTCCACAGTTGATATCAACTATTTCAGATAAACTTGCCCCCTAAACAGCATGACAAAGTAAAGCAAACTCATTAGTGTAATGTGTAGTTCTGTTTTGGCTTAGTTTCATGGTGTTTTGGTTTGGTTTTCCCTGTTCCTGTTTGCCTGTGTTCCCTGTAAGTCCCTGCGTTCCAATGTGCATACTATCCATCCTAAATATTATGTACAATAAGTGTGTTCCAAAGCTGAGCATGTTGAAAAGAGTATGCTAAAAGTCCCCAGATGGTCATCTATTTCCAGTAGATTGTCAAAGTGTGGATCACACTATAACGGCTAATATTGCCCACAACCCATTGTGCTTTGTAGGAGGATTCGGTTCAGAACTACAAACACCAATAGTGTTAAAAAACTACAAGCATGGCGGGTGTGTGCGACTGAGGTATCGGTGCACACTATAACGGCCAATATTGCCCACAACCCATTGCGCTATGGAGGAGGTTTCTGTTCAGAACTACAAACATGTAAAAGAGTGTTAAAAAACTACAAACGTGTGCACGACCGACGGTTAAGTAGAGAGGTTTAGATAAAAGGGATTTGAGTGACTAATAATTAAAATTTAACCTGATAAAAATATTTATTTACAGTTATCTGTGTTATATTTCATCTGCAATAACAATGTGGACTTCTATAAAGATCTGTTAGGCCATTAACTTTTAAATGCATCATTATGCAAACACATGAGAAAAGTTCTCTGCGTGAAAAACCCACGACTGGCAGATCAACGTGCAACAACTTTTCTCTCCAATACAGTAGGAAATTAAATGAAGGGGAATGTGGAGGATTTTAACTGTGACAAGATGATTGACAGGCCAGTTTACAGTGACAGGATGCGTGTAACTATGCAACATTGTTAATTGACCTAGTTTCCTAGTGTGTGCCTGTCAGTCAACAATTAAGGGTGCTTTTACACTTGGTTCGATTGCCTGGACCGAACCCGAGTTTGATTGCTCCCCCCTCCCCCTGCCCCCACTGGACTGTGTTTACATTATATTATTTGGGTCCGACCCGCGGTTCGTTTGCGTCATCAAACCAGCAGCTGTTTACTACGTTGCTTAGTAACGATGGCGCAGGAGAATGCGGCAAAATGCATAACGTTGCTCTCCTCATTTTTATATTTTTGTTTTTGAACCGTTGGTTTTGTTCATAACGGCTCTTGCGTCTATCTGCCGCGAATGTAGAATGCTGAAGGCGAGCAGAAATTAGAAAAGCTACGCTACAGCTCTCTGTTTGCAGCACGTCAGTCACGCACGTCGGGAAAGTGAGTGAAACATACAAAAACACACATTTTTATCAAATAATACGGCACTAATAGCGGTTCACCTCCGCAATTTGGTACGTTTGCATTCATATCAGAAGCGAACCGTACCGGAGTTCACTTGAACCGCACCCCAGACCACCCTTTTTAAGCGGACTCGGGTACGGTTCGCGGGTGCGCACCCGAGTTCAGAAGACAGTGTTCACATCATCCAAACGTACCGAACTCTGACGTCAATCGAACCCGGGTGCGCACCAAAAGTGCTGATGTGAAAGCACCCTTAGTTCACCTGAGTTTCACTTAGCTCCTTTTGTTTGCCTGTGTGTATAATATAGCCCTCAGTTTGTTTAGTTCTTTGTCTTGCGTTGTACCTCTGTTGCGTGTTCTCCAGAGTTCTCCTGTGTAGATGATCTTCTCTTGTTTGTATTATCTTCATTGTTTTGTGTTTATTAAAAAATTTACTGCTATAGATCCCTCTCTTCTTCATTTGGTGACTCAACTCTTTGACAGAAATGCAAGACCTAGAACAGATTTAAAGGGTGGATCTACCTGCAGTATAACTTCTCTGCCTTGACCAAGAGGATTGTGCCCTCGAGGACCACACAAGGAATTTTTTAGACCTGGCATGCCTGACAGTGTTCAGACCTCTCTCTCTCTGTGTTTTACTATACTTGCCTCAATGAGTGGACCATGCTTGCCCTACAGTGGTCCTCATTTCCTGCTTTTGTGGCGTGGGTGCTGGCGAACAACTACTACCCCATGACTGTGTGCCTCGTGGATGAGGCCAATGCCAGCCCCACTCCAGCCAGCCACCACCAACACCCAACATGGACATTATGCCTGAGTTCACCGCAGAGCCCACTGTGAAGAGTGCCAGAGCCAACACCTGAGCCATACTTCACCCTGGAGCCTAAGTCCAACATTATGTCTGATCGGGTGCGTGAGCCGGCAACATGTTCAGTACCAGTGGGTTTCATCTTGGAGTTCGAGGGAATGGATTGGAGCCCTGCCCATACTCCTGTTGCTGAGGGTGAGCTGTGCATGGTTTCTGTGGAATTATATGAGGATTTAGAAGAGAAAACTTCTCTAAATTTCCCGTCTCTGTTGGTCCCACCCAGCTCCAAGCCTCTTGTGTCTCTGCTGGTCCCGTCCAGCTCCAAGTCTCCAGTATCTCTGCTGGTCCTGCCCAGCTCCAAGACTCCTGCATCTCCTATGGTCCCCCCAGCCTCCTCCTCCCACCTCTCCTTCCAAATCTATTCAGTCCATCTGTCCTGCTGGTTCCCTTCAGCTGCTCAGCTTCTCCTTTGTTTACTCCACTATGCTGCGTGGATATGCCTCGGATATTCTGGTCACCAGTTCTGCCTTGGCAAGAGGATCCCTAGCTCTGCCTCCAGCCGCCGAGCCCATCACTCCACCTCGGCTAGTCGAGCAGGTGGCTCCACCTTGGCTCCTCCCTCCATCGGCTCTACCTGGGACCATTGTCCTTGCAGCTCCACCGGGCTCCCTCGTCCCTCTGGCTCTACCTTGGTCAGACTTTGTTCTGCATGTGCCATGGACTTCCAGGCCTTCAGCTGCGCTTTGTCCCTCCACCCCTTCGGCTCCGTCAGGCTCCGCCTTCCCTCCAGCTCCGCCTTGGTCCTTAGTTCTACTGGCTCTGCCTCAGTCTTCTGGCACCCTGGCTCCCCCTCAGATGCTCATCGCTCATCACTGTGGCTCTGCCTCTGTCTCCTGAACCATCTGTGCTGTGTGGTCTCATTGGCTCTTCATCTCTGCATGGGTCTCCACCTCCATCGTTTCAGTCTCCATCAGTCGTCCCCCTGGTGTTGTCAGCCAAGTCTCGACCATTGCTCCTCCCTCCCTTGACTCCGCCATGGGGTCCCTGTCTGGCTACTACTGTTCTGCTCTTCTCCCTGGCTCCTCCCACCATCATCACTGCCCTGGTTTCTCCCGGCACCTTCTCCTGTTTCCTGCCATTCGCCTGCTTCACGTCTTCCAGAGCCCCCACCCTCCCTCCTCAGTTGGACTGTTATGGCACAAGGACATTCCCTGTCATTGTTAATTGACCTAGTTTCCTAACGTCTGCCTGTTAGTCACTAAGTTCACCTGCGTTTCATTTAGCTCCTTTTGTTTGCCTGTGTATATATAGCCCTCAGTATGTTCAGTTCTTTGTCTTGCGTTGTACCGGTTACGTGTTCTCCAGAGTTCCCCTGTGTAGATTATCCTCTCTTGTGTGGAGTACTGCTATAGATTCCTTTCTTCATTTGGTTACTCAAGTGTGACATTTGGTCATGTTGTATAAATGTCTGGTTAAGCACAGCTATCTTTAATATGTTTTGGCTGCATTATCCACAAATAATTTAGCCATTGAATGAACACATTTTCTACATTAGTTGCAATCTTGCCATCTAAGATGCACTAAAGATGGTCTTGTCCTATTGGCCTGAACCCTTTTGTGTTGATGGTGTGTGTGTATGTTGGATATTGCCTTCCTGTACCCTGAACCAATAACCAACACCATTGTCATGAATGGATTGTGCTGTGAAAACATTTTAATCATTTCAAATAATTTTTCGTGCAAATTAAAGAATGCAGTTTTAAAGTAAATATAACAATTTTGATATTTCATATAACTTGAAATTACTGAGTTTAAAAGTGTCTTTGGATCATGAAATGAAGGACATATTAACAGATAAATATAATTCATAAAACTAGATTTGTGTGTCTTGAATTAAATACCAAGCTTGAAATTGGACAAAATTCACTTTTTAAGAATTGGCTCCCTTTCAATTCATGAGTTTGCATTTAAATTTTCTATGCTCCACGGGAAGTTAAATTGGAATGGAAATTAAAGGATTCGAATTTACTGAAGAAATTCAACATGTCATTAAGGCCTGTAAAATTGTAAACATTTTAAATGCTTTTAAAATATTTTTAAAGTCACCATGACATTTTTAATGGAATATTGCAGTATTTATTATAAATGATTTATCCGTACGCGTCATACATTTTTTAATCCATGTGCCCTCGTAATCTGTAATCAAAATAACTTAAAACAACTTCTCTTCTCTTCTCTGATGACATGTTTACTGGTGTGAGGACAGGACAACCTGTCACTCACCTGAGATCACAGCAAAGGCAAACCACAATGACCTAACGATCCAATTAATTCCTCTTGGACAATATCAAGTCCCATCCTGCATTTTTTTTTCTTGTTTAAGAAGCCGTTTCACTCGCATATACATCAAAACAGGGAAGAAAAGTCTATTCAGATCGACAGATCCAACAAGGCTTTGTGAAGCCATCATTCAAAGTTAATGAAAAATGTTCATCATTCAAAGTTAATGGTTGCTAGGTGGTTGCTTACTGGTCCTATGTCAAAAGAGCAAGTCTCTATGATATTCTGGGCCCTATATATATTTTAGTAGGCACCTGAGTCATAAGACTACTTTTCTTTTTAACCCACCGACAGGCAGAAATCCTAAAAAAGTATTAGGACACCTGTCCTCATCATGCAGCAGTTTTCTTCTATCATTCATGTCAGTAGCACAAATGGTGTAGAACAAGGTATGTGCTGAACTTTATTGCTTAAGTTTAGGGGTTTATGCAAATCCTTAACCCTAAACATGAGCTAAAGTAACAGTGATGCCTATACCTTGCTGGCACTATAATAATGATGCGGCTATCTGAATTCTTGAAAGCATTATCACCTACCAAGAACTGAGCACTGAGCAAACACTTTAGTTATTATTTTCTTTATAATATGGTTTTGCTTAATATGGAAACTCTCAGACCTTCCATGTTGTAGGTGTATTTGTGTGTGTGTGTGTGCGTGGAAGCCAAGTGTGTGATGTGCAATTCACGTGTTCCATTTCTGTGAATTAGCTGCTCTTTTTCTCTCTAGCGGGCATCTAATCCACTGTGCTCTCTGCTGGAGCTGCCACCTGTGATCACTCACTAACACACATAAGCACATTCTCTTGGCACCTTGATGGGTACTAAATGGGCTCCCTAGGCGGCCTGTCATGACCCTTGCTCTTTAAAATTGGATTCTACATAGTTCGATACACAGACAAAATTGTGTCTACTAGTTATGATAAATCAGATTACTAGTCCAAACAGTGATATTGTGAAATATTATATTAAAGTGCCCCCATTATGGATTTTTGAAAATTACCTTTCATGTAGTGTGTAACATAGCTCTAACTGAATGAAAACTGCAAAGTTTTAAATCTGAAAGTACATCGTATATAAAGTTATTGTCTTTTAAAGTAAGAGTCGACTCTGAGTCAATTAAACGAGTCTTTGTAAAACTAATCCCAAGCCGTTTCGTTGTGATGTCACAACGAAACATTAGCATATTGCCCGTCCACTTATTGCGCGCGCAGATGCCAGGGAAAATTATTTTTTTAAACAATACCACAGCAGTACAATCTTTAGTTGTGTTCCCGTCATTTTACTGACGACTGCTTCTCAAACCTCGGGGAGTTTAATGCAGGATTCACAAAACGCTTGGTCTTGAAATATGGATCAATGCCAAGTTTATTTGGACCAGCTTGCTCCTCTGAATCTCAACCTGTAAGATGATTAATAATTGATGTTTATATTTTCAAGCGATCGTTCAAAATTAATAGTTTTGTATGTTATGTTGTGTAACTTACACCCTTAGTCTGTATGTCTCGTGCTAACCAGCTAACTCACGTTTCTGCAGTTCTGCTATTCAGATGTGGGTCCAATATTGTCTAAAAATCTGTCGATTAATGCAGCTTGTCTGTCTTATTACTTGGAGTAATGATCCAAGGATGGAGCATGACTTTTGTTTACAAAGTCTAATGCATTATCAGTTATTCACATTTGTGCTCGGCTAACGTGGGAGTCTACAACATAGCCAAGTCAAGTCAAGTCACCTTTATTTATATAGCGCTTTTTACAATGCAGATTGTGTCAAAGCAGCTTTACATTGATAACTGGTACATAATTTTGGCTGCACAGCAGCTCTTAAAGAATAGTGTCAATGCAGGCAGATCAGAAGCACTGTTGATTAAATGTCAAGAATACTGTTGAATATCAAATGTCAAGTCAAATGTCAAGTGTCCCCAACTAAGCAAGCCAAAGGCGACAGCGGCAAGGAACCCAAACTCCATCAGGTGACATCAGGTGGCAAACATTACAATGAACATAGCTGTGGGCCTGGTTCACACATAACTGTAAAACAAACAGTTTTTTTCCTCTGCGTTTTTATTATTACAGTAGAGTGGAGCTCTATCTGTATTGTAATAGGATTTTAAGATGCTAGTTTGCACTAACTAGTTGAAGTATTCTCTCTGTAAACAGTTATCACTCATTGTAATGTCAAACAATGATATAGAATTTTTTTTTTCTTTGTTAATATTTATGGCGAAAAAGTCTGTACACATCTGGCCTAAATGTTTATCTTATGTTAGAGGTTTTCAGCTTCTCTTGGCATTCTGATCCAGTTCCCACAGGTGCACCTACATAAAATATAACAGTGACGCTGCTATCATGTCTTATAAATAACTAAGGTGACACTTACCATAGAGAAACATCGTACTCCAGTCGTGATTGCGAATCAGTTTCTGGTTGATCGACCTCTTCAGACGTTTCATTGTCGCACTCGGTTTTTCATTGATACGGTAAAATCGATGTTATCTTTTCTGTCCATACATTGTATACAATTGTATATCAAACTGCAAAAGTCACGTGATTTCAGTAAACGAGTCTTTGTTACATCATAAGTGTTTAGAAATTTCAATGGTTCACCACTGGGGGGTGTGACTTTGGCAGTTTGATAACACTCCGAACCACTGATTCGAAACAATATTTCATTCAACATAGATATTGTTGAATAAAGTCGTTATATTGTTTTTTTGGCACACAAAAAGTATTCTCGTCACTTCATAACATTAAGGTTAAACCACTGTAGTCACATGAACTGTTTTAAATAAATATGTTATTAGTAGCTTTCTGGGCATCTGAAAGTGTTAATTATCTTGCTGGAAATAGAGGCCTCACTGAGCCATCAGATTTTATCAAAAAATATCTTAATTTGTGTTCCGAAGATGAACGAAGGTCTTACGGGTGTGGAATGACATGAGGGTGAGTAATTAATGACAGAATTTTCATTTTTGGGTGAACTAACCCTTTAAACAATAGGTTCAGTGTTGTGGCTCTGTTTATATCGTGTCAACTTCCGACATGCTTATTGCCAGCTGTTGGTTTGTACTGTGATTGATGAATGCAAAGATATTAATACATAGATTCTGCTTTAGGTTTATCATATCGGGCACTTCTGCATGTTACAAGTGATATAAAATAAAAAAAAAATTAAAAAAACAGATTATTGGTAAAACAGTTTTGTTGGTAGTATTGATCATCATAGAATCTGATTGTTTATTATGTGATGATGAACTCTTTCTACAGAAACAGTTTACTCATCACACTGAGGCATCAACTCTATTAACTTTAATTTAAAGAGTTTACCTTGTTAACCATTCCAAAATGTATCTGGATCAGCAAAATATTGCATCTGTGTGCTACTATCTACGGGTAGATGCTTGTGATTATGTGCGAGTACTAGTTTGTGACCAGGTGTATCCCATCAGCACATTATCCCATAATGCACCAGGGTCTATAGTTAGCTTTTGAATGCCAGCTGGAGCTTTAATCTTGGTCAGTGATTGTCTGCAGGCACATTGCCTCTTAAACAAACACAAATCACAAGGGATGGTCACCAATGTATGTGCACTTGCATGCATACAGTAAGTGTGTATGAATCTAACACTGACAGGTTTATGTAAAATAACTGAAGCCAAAACTAGGCAGAACTTCAGATAGTATAGCTAGAAATCAATACTTCAGACATCAGAAAAATATGAGTAGATCTAAAACTGAAACCATGTGTTAGCCTATTTCCGTGTGTATCTAAATGAATGCACGACCAGAGATAGACCAACCACTTACAGATTATACCTCAGAGAAGCAGCTCGAGCTAATCCAGCCCTGCCTAGCACATAAACATGCATATGTGAGCTCTTACCGTACATGCATCGGCCTTTGGAGCAAGCAGAGCTGATCAGCAGCTTGATAGCTCATAGAATATACAGGGGTGAATTTATGGGTAAGTGAATGTCAGTTTGGATGTTTCTAGTTGTATGATTCTACTTTATATTTTTTAATGATTGTACATGTGATAGAGATGAGTTAAGAAATTATATACCTTATACTTGCCTAGGGCTCTATAAAAGTATTATGGCATGGCTTTCAATTAACTTCTCAGTTAAACTGCTTAGGTTCCCGATATGCATTTTAATCCTTGCAGTTTTCAAAACAAATGACTAACTTCATTTAACAATTATAAAATGAATATCCAACTTTTTTTTGCATATATGTACTCGTATAAAGCGACACACTACCATTTAAAAGTTCCCCAAAACTTTAAAAGGCTAGAGTATCACTTTATATGAGTACATGTAGATAAATATATTTTCAGATGTTTTATTCAGATAAAAAAAAAAGAAAAAAAAGAAAATTCTATTCAGCAAGGGGACATTAAATGTGACAGTAAAGACAAATATAATATTACAAATAATTTATATTTCAATGAAATTCTGTTCTTTAGAACTTTCTATTCAAAGAATTTACACAAAAATATTAGCTAGCACAACTGATTAAGAATAATAGCACCAAATCAGCATATTAGAATGATTTCTGAAGGATCATGTGACACTGAAGACTGACGTAATAGCTGCTGATAGTTTCCACAAAAACTAAGCAGCATAAACTGATAAATTCATTCTTTAAAAAAAAAGTTTCTAAGTTTAAATGTATGAAAGTTTAAAAGAGCATTTATTTGAAATTGAAATGTTTGTAACAATGTAAGTGTTATGAAACTGCTCCGAGACTGAGTGAAGATCCAAATGCAGCTTTAATAGAGGGACAATACAGAACCGTAATCCAAAATAACAGGCAGTAGGTCAATATCCAGGCAGGCAATCCAAACAGGCAAACAAATTAGGGAATACAGGCAAAAGGGTAATCCAGAAGACAGGCAAGAAATCCAAAAACCAAGAGACATGAAACCAGATAGAATGCTCAGAGATGCAGTGTAACTACTAACAAAACCTCACAGGGAGACACATGGTGAAACAGGCTTACATAGACAGGGCTAATGAGGTTAATGACAGACAGCTGTGAGCAATCATGGCTGATAGACCGGGCAGTGGGTTATGGGTAATGGAGTAATTATACAATAGAATAATAGTAGTCCGGGTTGGAGTGCCCTCTGATGGCAATGACGGGCACTCTCACTGGTGATCGTGACATAGCCCCCCCTCCTAAGGAGCAGCTTCCAGACGCTCCTAACAAGAAAGTTCAGGTGGGAGGTGGAGCGGAGGCAGACCAGGGGGCGGGATGGAAGGCCAGGTCCGTGGAGAGGAAGGTGGCCTGGAGACTGAGGCAGGGTCGATGGCCAGGGCGGAGAAGGCTGGACAGACGGTCAGGGCAGAGAAGGCTGGGCAGACGGCCAGGTAGACCGGCTTGAAGACCCCCACGGCGGAGCAAATTACCACCACGGCAGTGCAGACAGGCTTGAAGACCTCCACTGTGGAGCAGACAACCACCATAGCAGTGCAGACAGGCTTGAAGATCCCCACGGTGGAGCAGATGACCACCACAGCTGTGCAGATGGTCTTGTAGATCCCCCCAGTGGCTCAGATGACCACTACAGCAGTGCAGATGGGCTTGAACCTTACGGTGGCGTAGATGACCACCACAATGCAGATGGCCTTGAAGACCCCCACGGCGGAGCAGACGACCACCACAGCAGTGCAGTCGGGGCTGAAGACCTCCACGGTGGAGCAGATCTGGCAAAACTGGAAACCACGATGGCTTATCAGGTGAAACTGAAACATGAAGCACATAGAAGTTAGCATTGGCCACTAGGGCCATAACAGTACAGGCAGGGGACTCAGAAACATCCTCCAATGCTCTGTCTAGAATGTCCTCTTTGGTCATGTTTAGGCGGGCAGACAGTTCAGGAATGACCTCTGTGGTCACGTCGAGACAAACAGGCAGTTCCAGTACAACCTCTACGGTCATGTCGAGGCAGACAGGAAACTCGGGGATGACCTCCGTGGTCGCATCAGGGCAGACAGAGAACTCAGGGGCAACCTCTGTGGTCGCATCAAGGTAGACAGGGAACTCAGGGACGACCTCCGTGGTAACATCAGGGCAGACAGGAAACTCAGGGATGACCTCCGTGGTCACATCAGGGCAGACAAGAAGTTCTACGAGGCTGGTTTCTGGGACCGGAGCACACACACACCAAATGGCTGTGGCCATAATGGCCAGCACTGCAATCTCAGAGGGCTCAGGCGTGGCAGCCATCTTGGCAGTGGGTTATGGGTAATGGAGTCTTTGACAATAATAGTAGTCCGGGTTGGAGTGCCCTCTGATGGCAATGACGGGCACTCTCACTGGTGATCGTGACAGTAAGTCTTTACTGTCACTTTTGATAAATTTATAAATTGATCAATTCTTTGAAAAACAAAGTCTTACTGACCCAATCTGTTGAAATATCTATTTCTTAGAATAAAAAAGAAGAAAAGTAAATAAAAAATAAAAGTAAATAAAAAAGTTTTTTTTTTTTTTCTTAAAACAAACAAACAAAAAATCCTTATGGGACATCAATTACCAATTTGTACCCTATTCATAGAAATTCAAAATGACTTTATTTTATGTTGTTGTTTTAACCAATGATGTAAGATGCATTTCGATTTAAATTTGAGAACTGACTGGAGAGACTAAACGTAGTAATGACCTGTGAACCTTGATCTAAAAACAATGGCTTGATCTTTGAGCCTAACTATTTAAGAGTCAAGGCTAAAAATATGTGTCCCTATTAGGTCTTTCTATGTTTCATACACTAGACCTTTACAGGGATTTTAGAATGTTCTAGTAGATTCAATCTGGTCAGCATTTACTGTGACCTGGATTCTGAAAGTTATTAAAAGTCAAGATAGGTGCATTATATTTCTCAGGTTTGTTCTCAGATGTAGAAGCAGTAGTAGAGATTTGACTAATAGTAAGAGGACATTAAGGTCATATCAGAAACTTGATATGACCTCAGTTAATGTCCGCTTTATCAGAGCCCTTAATGAGATTTATATTAAGGTACATTTTTTAATAGAGCTCTGTAATAAGCAACCATATATACTATTCTGAATGAAACAGAAAATCAGTCATTTGTGAATACAAACAATCAGAAGAACTGTGATCCTATTAAATATCAAGAGACTGCAGAGATAACGAGAAAGTATCAATAAAAAGGTAATCTTACATGTGTGGTCAGAGTATAGAAATTCTAGACTGGATAAATGAGCACTATTTTTCCAGCGAGGAAGCAGTGTCATCATTCAGAATAGAAGCTGTGAAGATTAGAAGGCTTTTATGCAGAAAGAGAATCCATTATGTGTTTATTACACACCACAGCAAGTGCCTTGAATATAATTCTAAAGCCTGTGGAAAGCATCCAGAGGAGTAATTTTATTTGCTCAGATGTTGTTCTTTCAAATCACAGGGGGCGTAATGGAGTTTTTAGTTATGTTTCATTCAAGCATCAGCTTTATTTTAGATGGTTCTCCAAAAAATACCTTAGGAAAAATAAAAACAGACACATACAAGAGACAACTGTTGATGGAGTAGCAACATAGAGCTATAAAATGAATGTGCACTCTGTGTTTTGTTGAAATCTCTGACTTTCACTTGCAGACTTCTGTTTCTTGGCAAATCTGAGCAAAGTTTAAGATTTCCGAGAAGATAGACGTGAGATTACTGTGGTCTTTTACTCAGGAGAAGCAGGAAACTGAAGCAAAAGTCCCCATTTGCTCTCCATTCAGTCTTGTTTCGGAGAAACAATCAAGATATTAAAGAGAAGTCAAGTGTGATTTTCTTTTCTATGGCCTGTAATTGCAAGTGTGAAATGAAAACCATGTTTGGTTGAGTAGTGCATTCTGGGTGAACTCTATATGTGCCTCTGGAAATGCGGTGGCTGTAGTTCAAGTGTGAATGCAAACATGATCATCATATGGTACTGATGTTAAAGGGTTAGTTCACCCAAAAATGAAAATTCTGTCATTAATTACTCACTCTCATGTCATTCCACATCTGTAAGACCTTCGTTCATCATCAATCAGTGGTTCAGAGCGCCAAAATCCCATGATTTCATGGCATCGAGGCTTCGTTACATCATAAGTGTTTTGAAACTTCAATAGTTCACGTGACTCTGGCAGTTTGATACGTGCTCCGAACCACTGATTCGAAACGAATGAGTTGTTAAGCTTCGAAGCTTCATGAAGCAGTATTTTGAAATCGTCCATCACTAGATATTGTTGAATAAAGTCGCTATTTTGTTATTTTTGGTGCACAAAAAGCATTCTAGTCACTTTATAATATTAAGGTTGAACCACTGTAGTCACATGAACTGTTTTAAATATGTTTTTAGTAGCTTTCTGGGCATTGAAAAAGGGAGTGTTATTGCTGGTGATGCAGGCCTTACTGAGCCATCGGATTTTATCAAAAATATCTTAAAGGATTAGTCCACTTTTAAATAAACTTTTCCTGATAATTTACTCACCCCCATGTCATCCAAGATGTCCATGTCTTTCTTTCTTCAGTCGAAAAGAAATTAAAGTTTTTGATGAAAACATTCCAGGATTATTCTCCTTATATTGGACTTCAATGGGCACCAAACAGTTGAAGGTCAAAATTAGTTTCACTGCAGCTTCAAATTGTTCTACATGATCCCAGATGAGAAATAAGGGTCTTATCTAGTGAAACCATCGCTCATTTTCTGAAAAAAATTGAAAATTATATAAGTTTTAACCTTAAATGCTCATCTTGAACTAGCTCTCTTCTTCTTCTTTATTAGAATTCCAGCAGTGTAGACACTGCTAAGTGTATTACTGCCCTCCACAGGTCAAAGTTTTGAACTAATTTTTATATGCAATATGCTAGTATATAACAATTAGTTCAAACTTTGACCTGTGGAGGGCAGTAATACACTTAGCAGTGTCTACACTGCCGGAATTCTAATAAAGAAGAAGAAGAGAGCTAGTTCAAGATGAGCATTTATGGTTAAAACTTATATAATTTTCAATTTTTTTCAGAAAATGAGCGATGGTTTCACTAGATAAGACCCTTATTTCTCATCTGGGATCGTGTAGAACAATTTGAAGCTGCAGTGAAACTAATTTTGACCTTCAACTGTTTGGTGCCCATTCAAGTCTACTATATGGAAAAAAATCCTGGAATGTTTTCATCAAAAGCTTTAATTTCTTTTCGACTGAAGAAAGAAAGACATGGACATCTTGGATGACATGGAGGTGAGTAAATTATCAGGAAAAGTTTATTTAAAAGTGAACTAATCCTTTAATTTGTGTTCCGAAGATGAACAAAGGTCTTACGGGTGTAGAATGACATGAGGGGGAGTAATAAATGACAGAATTTTCATTTTTGGGTGAACTAACCCTTTAAACAATCACAGAACATGTTTATAATAATATCATTTTCTCTCAAAGGATGCAGTTGCACCTGCATGCTCTCTAAAGATACAGTGTGGGTGAATAAAATATTTATGAGCTTATCAGATGTTGGTGTCTGTTGACTTTCACATCAATAATTCAGAGCGATATAGTGTCGCTCCAGGAGAGAGAGAACAGAGCTCAATTCTAGCTTTACTAACAGCAGCTGAACAACATAGACNTTGACCCACCAAAGGATGACCCACCAAAAGCCCAGGAGGAATCAGCACTGCCTGAGGCACATGGAAGCAATAAATGCTAATAAAGCTTAGTTTTCACAAACGCCTGGCAAAACAAAGCATTCAGCATTTTTAAAAATAAAAATCAAAGGTCAACAATTCCCTTTGTGCCATTTGAGCTTTATATTAATTTTAAACTCATTGTAGCCAAACCACAACTGTGCAGAAGAAAGTCTGGTCACACTTTATATTAGGTGTCTTTAACTACTATGTAGTTACATCAAAAAATAAGTACAATGTACTTAATGTGTTCATTTTGTATTGCAAAACACTTTTGCTGCTATTAAGATGGGATACGGGTAAGGTTAGGGTCAGGTTTGGTGGTATTGGTGGGTTTAAGGGTGAGCTAAGGTGTAAGGGAAGGGTCAACAGTGTAATTATAGATGTAATTACGGAAATTAATTACAGCTGTAGTTGCATGCAGGTATTTTTAAAGCTAAAGTACAATGTAAAAACATTTATGTACACAATAAGTGCATTGTAATACATAGTAGATAAAGCCACCTAATATAAAGTGGGACCAAAAGTCTTTGTTTCTATACTACCTTTTAGAAGTTTGGGGTCAGTAAGATTTTATTTTTTTTATTTTTTATTTTTTTAAGAAATTAGTTTTATTTAAAAGTGATCAAAAGTGATAGTAAAGACATTTTTTAATGTTACAAAAGATTTCTATTTAAAAAAAAAGTGGTTCTTTTGAAGTTTCTATGCATCAAAGAATCCTGAAAAAAATGCATAATGGTTTCCAAAAGATCTGTTTTCAACATTGATAATACATTTTAAATTGTAATATCTCACAATATTTTTATTTTCAAGACATTTACTGTATTTTTGCTCAAAAAAGCTGTAATCTGCTTGTATGTCCAGTTCAGAGGATTAATTGTTCGCAATTAGACCAGGAAAAAGTAAACAGGTTTTCATGTTGACGTTAAACAGAGCTCTAAACAATTGAATGAATGAAGACCTGAATGATTCCCTCTCTCTCTTTTATTTTTTATTTTTTTAACATCATCTAACCCAGGGTCTTTAGAGTTTTTCTTGATTGCTGAAACACTACACTCTAAAAAATTCTGGGTTAAAAATAACCCAAGTTGAGGTTAAAAATGGACAAACCCAGCAATTGGGTAGTTTTATTAAACTCAACTTTTGTTTACAAATTACTATATTACTCACTTAAAATGAACCCCCCAAAATGTACTTTTATTAATAAGTTTAATACATTTTTAATATTAATAATTAATTAATAAACATTTATTAAATTGCTTTTTAATAAATGTTCACATAATTATTTGTCTGATTTTTAATTTCCAACATATTTTGGGTTCATTTTAAGCCAGCCATATAGTAATTTTTAAACAATAGTTGAGTTAAATAAAACTACCCAGCAGGTTGGGCAAACATTTAACCCAACCGCTGGGTTTGTCCATATTTAACCCAACTTGGGTTGTTTTTAACCCAGCATTTTTTAGAGTGTAAACCCCATTCTCTGAACCAAATGCTCAGTGGCCTAAACATATTTGTCAAATAAATCACTCTTTTGGCAAAACCTTAAAGAAGTTCAGGTAGTTAAGACACTATTTGCAATAACCCAACTTGGGTTGTTTTTAACCCAGCATTTTTTAGAGTGTAAACCCCATTCTCTGAACCAAATGCTCAGTGGCCTAAACATATTTGTCAAATAAATCACTCTTTTGGCAAAACCTTAAAGAAGTTCAGGTAGTTAAGACACTATTTGCAATACTCATGCATTCTTTTAGCAAAACTCTAAATACATTCACTAAAACACATTTTGCATGTGATGCATTTATGATGGAAAAATGTAAACACAAGTGGCAAAAGTTAAACACAACAACAGCAACACAGTTGTCATCGTTTACACACACTGACTCAAACTTGTTTCTAATGATGTGATTAAACCAACTGTACAAAATATGAGCTGGTTCAGAGTGCACAGGTGAACTGAATGTTGGATGGAAACAATCTGAGAGGGAAAGGAGGAAGAGTATGTGTAAAAGGTGGTGGATGAGAAGGATGAAAAAGAGCAAGGTGTGGAATATTGTCAAGGCTCGATCTGTTATCAAGGCTTGCCTGGCAAGAGACAACATTGCCTGTGATGTGGACAAAGTCCTCAGGCTGGACACAACATGAAGACATGATGCTGAGGCAGAATGAATCTCTCAATGACTTTGATTTTGCAGTTGAGCAACTTTTTTGAGAGTACTGTAACATGATTTTCATTTAGTTTTCTTTGACCTTTTGGGCTTTTGCAGTTGGACTACTGCATTTTTACAGTATGCACGTGCTGAATATACAGAAATTCAATACTAATAGTACATTGCAGTGCATACAGTATACAATATATTCCCCTTACTTAGTTGCAATTACCATACTTTTTTTATGTAATTGCAAAATTTGTTTACTGTATACTATATACATTTTTTTTTAATGTAACTACATGCTCTGGATGCGGTGTTCTACATTTTTTGATGTAGTGTCTAATGAATTCTCTATAGTGTTTATATATTGACTGATGTGTGCATGATCTGAAAGCTTTGTTTGATTTTGAGAACAGGTGAAATGGTTTTGAGGCAATTGTTTTAGTTTGCCAGAAGAGTCAGTGGTTTTGTGAATGTAGTTTGAATATTTGTTTTTGTGTTTAAAGTTGTGGGTGATGGTTTCAAGAAATGTGTCGTAGCAATTGTGAAAAACTGTAATAATCCTAAAAATAGTCTTTGTGTTCATTAGTTACCATGAACACGCACACATATGTGTGTGCACGCAAACGGTCTTACGATGCTGCTGTTATTTTTAGTAATAGGATTGGTTCGTCTTAAAGCTGCAGTCACATTAAAGATCTGTTCAAACATGTGACCCTGCTTTAAAAGCCAACTTTATTTTTGGGTAATGTGTGAGAGTGCTTGTAATTTCTGCTCTACTAGCTTCACCAAACTGAACTGCAAAAGTACTAAACAGGTTTTGCATATACTCCCCCTGTCTGCCATTTGTCAAATAGACCAACAGACAAACTCATGCTATTGGTTGAGCCTCTGTTGTTGTGGCAGAATGCTCAGACAAACAGAGCAAAGTTTTATAACTCATTTGTAAGTTGCTTTGTATAAAAGCTTCTGCTAAATGAATATTATAAATGTGAAAGTGCCACAGGGGTCATAGTTGATTGAACACTTTAAGTTTGTAGGATGATATATATAAAGGTATTGCCTTAATGTGGATGAGGGAGAGAGAGAGTGCATTCCATTAATCCTCTTTGTTTCCTTTAGGGTGAGAAGGCACCCGGGCGATCAGGAAGTCGATCCAGCAATATATCTAAGGTAACACACACACCCAAACCATCTTTATTTAAAGCAACACCAATGACAGCAAAGTAAGTGTATATTATTTTGCACTTTCGTGACCTGCTGTTTCAGGCCAGCAGTTCCACCCAGGGAGCCGTGCTGAACAGCATCTCTCAAACATCAGTTACACCCTCCTCCCAGGACATATGCAGGTGAGTGTGGTCATAGACCGTTGCTGTGGGATAAAGGGGTGACCATGTTTATGATTGGTGCTTTGCTCATCTCATGTTTGCACATCATTGTGATTTTATGAAATAAGTTCAGTCAGTGTAGTCCAAAAGTCTGAGACCACAAGTTTGCAATTAAAAACTTACACTGTATCTCTTATTCTATTTAAACCGTAAAATAAGCAGACAGAGGATTTTGAACAATGAATACAAATATTTAGCATTCGGCTTGGTCGTTTCTTGGTAACTAATCAAATTCGTAATTTGTAAGGAAATGTTTTCTGTTGATAATATAGTTTGTAATAAAAGATGATAATTTTATTTTATATAAATTTAATTAAAAATAGAATAATATAATTTATAAAACATTTTGTATTAAATTACT
>RJVU01075617.1:5330560-5349898 GCA_003731715.1 Anabarilius grahami
ATATATAAATGTAATATAATACAGTGGGTACGGAAAGTATTCAGACCCCCTTAAATTTTTCACTCTTTGTTATATTGCAGCCATTTGCTAAAATCATTTTAGTTCATTTTTTTTCCTCATTAATGTACACACAGCACCCCATATTGACAGAAAAACACAGAATTGTTGACATTTTTGCAGATTTATTAAAAAAGAAAAACTGAAATATCACATGGTCCTAAGTATTCAGACCCTTTGCTGTGACACTCATATATTTAACTCAGGTGCTGTCCATTTCTTCTGATCATCCTTGAGATGGTTCTACACCTTCATTTGAGTCCAGCTGTGTTTGATTATACTGATTGGACTTGATTAGGAAAGCCACACACCTGTCTATATAAGACCTTACAGCTCACAGTGCATGTCAGAGCAAATGAGAATCATGAGGTCAAAGGAACTGCCTGAAGAGCTCAGAGACAGAATTGTGGCAAGGCACAGATCTGGCCAAGGTTACAAAAAAATTTCTGCTGCACTTAAGGTTCCTAAGAGCACAGTGGCCTCCATAATCCTTAAATGGAAGACGTTTGGGACGACCAGAACCCTTCCTAGAGCTGGCCGTCCGGCCAAACTGAGCTATCGGGGGAGAAGAGCCTTGGTGAGAGAGGTAAAGAAGAACCCAAAGATCACTGTGGCTGAGCTCCAGAGATGCAGTCGGGAGATGGGAGAAAGTTGTAGAAAGTCAACCATCACTCCAGCCCTCCACCAGTCGGGGCTTTATGGCAGAGTGGCCCGACGGAAGCCTCTCCTCAGTGCAAGACACATGAAAGCCCGCCTTAATTCTAAGCGGTATGTGTGGAGAAAACCAGGCACTGCTCATCACCTGTCCAATACAGTCCCAACAGTGAAGCATGGTGGTGGCAGCATCATGCTGAGGGGGTGTTTTTCAGCTGCAGGGACAGGACGACTGGTTGCAATGGAGGGAAAGATGAATGCGGCCAAGTACAGGGATATCCTGGACGAAAACCTTCTCCAGAGTGCTCAGGACCTCAGACTGGGCCGAAGGTTTACCTTCCAACAAGATAATGACCCTAAGCACACAGCTAAAATAACGAAGGAGTGGCTTCGCAACAACTCCGTGACTGTTCTTGAATGGCCCAGCCAGAGCCCTGACTTAAACACAATTGAGCATCTCTGGAGAGACCTAAAAATGGCTGTCTACCAACGTTTACAATCCAACCTGATAGAACTGGAGAGGATCTGCAAGGAGGAATGGCAGAGGATCCCCAAATCCAGGTGTGAAAAACTTGTTGCATCTTTCCCAAAAAGACTCATGGCTGTATTAGATCAAAAGGGTGCTTCTACTAAATACTGAGCAAAGGGTCTGAATACTTAGGACCATGTGATATTTCAGTTTTTCTTTTTTAATAAATCTGCAAAAATGTCAACAATTCTGTGTTTTTCTGTCAATATGGGGTGCTGTGTGTACATTAATGAGGAAAAAAAATGAACTTAAATGATTTTAGCAAATGGCTGCAATATAACAAAGAGAGAAAAATTTAAGGGGGTCTGAATACTTTCCGTACCCACTGTATATGAAATTTACAATATACTAGAAACTTATTTTGCTTATTTCGATTAGCTGTGTGACTCTATGCCTTTGAATTTCAATTATTGCCTTGGTTGTAAAGTCCCTCCCCTGAGAGATCATCCAATTATCAAATAGTGAAGCCCAGCTTCCAGTTGTCTGACATATGCCTCTTCACAAATTTTGTGAAAATATAAAAATATGTATTAAACAAAAATACAGTATCATGTTAACATTAACCGAAGCTAAAGTTCTTTAGAAATTTCTAAAGAAATTTAGAATGATTTCTGAAGGATCATGCGACACTGAAGACTGCAGCAATGGCTGCTAAAGAATTCAGCTTTGCATCACAGGAATAATATTCCAATAGAAAACAGTTATTTTATATTGTAATAATATTTCACAATATTACTGTTTTACTGTATTTTTTATCAAATAAATGCAGCCTCGGTGAACATAAGTGTACAATATAGTATACTACGCAAAATTAAAATGTACAAGAAATCAGCTTAAGTCTGATGTTCTGCGTCACCGTTTCAGGGACCAAACGCTCTTATCAGATGCCAAAAGAAAACAGTCAACGGTGATAATATACACTCACGTTGTGATATAATACTATGAAAAATCATGATCCTATCCTTTATCTCCTTACTGAAATCCCAAATGGCCAGACAGTGATTCATCTTTTATAAATTGTTAAAATATTTGTGTCCGCGATGCCGTGAGCACGGAGACTGTAATGTACACCATCAATTTTTAAATGCTTAGCTTAAATGTGTAATATGAATAAATAGTGCTCATGAAGGCTGTTGCAATAGTAAGTGAAACAAGTAGAGGTTTGGACCCAGAAACAGTATTCCCTATGTCACAATAAGCGAATTGATTCTGTATATCATTAATGATTATTTTAATGTTGTATCATGTAAGCATCATAATATGTAAATAAATTAATATGGTTATATAAGCATGTTATTATAGGGCAGGTTTAAAATGCAAACTCAGTATATTGCAATGTGTAACAGTCCTCTGTCCCACACCAATTAGTCTTTGGCTTGAAAAATGTTAAAGATCCTGGCTTCTAGTGGACATTTCATATCATTGTATTTTGAAAAAGTATAATTGAAAAGCACATATAATTTACACTCCCAAGCTTGATCATTCTGTGCTGTGCTTCCATAGCGACATGTGATAAGTGTATGGCAGTGCAGCCTCTTTCACTGACTTGCATCATTTTTAAGCATATTTATGAAACACAAAGCAATCATTTAAAAAAGAAAACTAGATCATTTTTGCCCATAGCACAAATGATGAGCGAGATACACACCAATGTTTAACGGTTAGGGGTTGTTAAAAAAAATTCCCTTAGTATGAGGAGTAATAATAATGATGCTGGCCTTAGCAAACACTGCTAATAAAATAACCTCAAGGGTTATTGTGCAGATTTGTCTGAATGTGGAAATATTGTGATTGTCAGAGCACACACACAAATCTATGGAAGAGGATTAGGGCCAAGCAATAATAAAAAAATAAAACCATCTCGAGATTAAAGTTGTTAAATTTCGAGAAAAAAGTCGAGATAAAATGTTGAGAGTAAACTCGTTAAATTACGAGAAAAAAAGTCGTTAAATTTCGAGAAAAAAGTCGAGATAAAATGTTGAGAGTAAACTCGTTAAATTACGAGAATAAAACTCGTTAAATTTCGAGAAAAAAGTCGTTACATTTCGAGAAAAAAGTCGAGATAAAATGTTGAGAATAAAGTCATTAAATTAACGAATTTATTCTCGTAATTTAACGAATTTGTTCACGTAATTTAACGACTTTTTTCTCGTAATTTAATGAGTTTATTCTCGTAATTTAATGACTTTATTCTCAACATTTTATCTCGACTTTTTTCTCAAAATTTAACGACATTTTTCTCATCATTTAACGAATTTGTTCTCGTAATTTTATCTCAACCTTTTTCTCGGAATTTAACAACTTTAATCTCGAGATGGTTTTATTTTTTTATTATTGCTTGGCCCTAATCCTCTTCCGTACATATCCTAGTGCTGCCACATAAAAAAGTAGTGGCTAAAAAAAGTATTACAGGAAGAAAAATATAATTATATTCATAGAAGTTATGAACCCTTGTTCTCTGTCTCTTTTTTAGTGGGAGAAGCTACAGATGTCTACGAGCGAGCGACGGAAGATCTTCTGCTCTGTGACCTTTCACCTGGCGGCTGTGGTGTGTGTCATCTGGTCACTCTACGTTCTGATTGACCGCACGGCTGAAGAGATCCGCCAAGGCAAGAACAATGGTAAACAGTCACATGCACAACTTACACAATAGCTAATATTCTTATGCAGAGGTATAAATGTTTGCAAGAGGGCATGAGGTCCAATGCAGTGTTATTCAGGTTCCAGTGTGATCCACTATTACCATGTAATTTAGTTTAGTACAGCTGGAATGTTGCATTGAACAATCAGCGTCTAGTTTTATTAGTGATTATATAGTGGGGAAATGCGTTGTTATAAAGTAGCTTTGATTAGGCTCATTTTAAATTATTTTAAGTTAGTCCAAAAGAATGATCAGTACTTTTGACTAAGTAGATTTAAAATTATGTACACTCACAAGAAATGAGAAAGAAACTGTGAAAAAAATAACTTGTCATATGTGGTGTTAAATATGTTTTTGTAATTGACATTGAAAAGTTTAAAAGAAACATATATATATATATATATAAATATATGATGAAAAAAAGTTTAAGTAGCAAATACTAAACTTACTAAAACTAAAGCTATATAAATATTAAACTAAAACAAAAATTTAAATATGAATAAATACTATAATAGTATTTTAATAGTACTAAATTAACCGTGGTATAAAATAAGTTATTTAATTGGAAATAAGGTCACCCTCTTATTTCATTTCAAGTAACAGAATCTTTTTTTATGGTTTTAGTTTTAGTTAACCATAATAATAACCCTGATCTCATTGTTTAACCAGAAATATTACTATAATAATAACATGTTCATTTGCATATCGCCTTTCTAGAGCACCAAAATGGCTGAAATGTCATTTGGACTAAATGTAAGAGTGTCCTTTTTTGATAAATGGTCCTGTAAAGAGCTGTTCAGTTATGACATCAGTTTGTAGGCCGACTCAGAAGAGTATTTGCACAACTTGCACTTGCAAAATGTAGATTTTAGGTGTAATTTGACTGCATGTGATTTATGTTCAAGAACAAAACTGGTAAATCTCTACCCACCTTTTTCCTATGCCCTATGACGCTTTGTGCAAATTATGGGAGTAACTTCCATTAAACTGTCTGCAAGCTTTGTTCTATGAGTGCAATAATAAGCATTTTCAAAAACTGGGTGTGATGAAATGCCATTATCCTATTCACCTCTCAACCATCGATCATTAAATGCACATTTAAAAGTGTAAAAGCATTAACAAATTACTACCACAGAATATGAATAACCCCCAATTATTTCCAAAGCAATATAACGGACGTGTTAAATATCACTGTAGTAACATATGTCTGTATTATGTAACATGTTGCCTTAATCAAAAATGTTCATTAACTGGAACATTGATGCATTCAAGTGAATTATTCATGGGATTTACTGTAAATTACTTAAGCAGAGCAGGCCACAAATGCACAGTATTATGTTGTCCTTTTTCATACCACTACAGCGGAATGCAAAAGAAAAATAATCTAAAAAAAATAAGAAAATAATAAGAAGGAAAAGAATGCAGCAACTGAACAGAGCTCTTGCCATAGATCTTCCTGGAGATCTACCTACCTGCAAAGTTTAGCTCCAACCCTGATAAAACACACCTAATTAAGATTTTCAGGAGCACTTGATAATTACAGACAGGTGTGTTGAGCAGGGCTGGAGCTGAACGCTGCAGAAAGGTAGATCTCCAGGAACAGGGTTGGGCACCCCTGCCATAGATATTCTTGTTATACAATGTCACATTAAAGGATTAGTTCACTTCTGAATGAAAATTTCCTGATAATTTACTCACCCCCATGTCATCCAAGATGTTTGTCTTTCTTTCTTCAGTCGCAAAGGAATTAAGGTTTTTGATGAAAACATTACAGGATTATTCTCCTTATAGTGGACTTCAATGGACTTCACTGTTGAAGGTCCAAATGTCAGTTTCAGTGCAGCTTCAAAGGGCTTTAAACGATACCAGACGAGGAATAAGGGTCTTATCTAGCGAAAGATCTGTCATTTTCGAAAAAAAATACAACTGTATATGCTTTATAAACACAAATGATCGCCTTGCAAGTGCTTCCGCTTTCCGTATTCTTCAAAAGCGTACGCTGTATGTCCTACGCCTTCCCTATTCAACTTACGGAATGAACGCGGCGCCAGTTTCGATCATTTGTGTTTATAAAGCATATACAGTTGTATTTTTTTTCCGAAAATGACAGATCTTTCGCTAGATAAGACCCTTATTCCTCATCTGGAATTGTTTAAAGCCCTTTGAAGCTGCACTGAAACTGACATTTGGACCTTCAACAGTGAAGTCCATTGAAGTCCACTATAAGGAGAATAATCCTGGAATGTTTTCATCAAAAACCTTAATTTCTTTTCGACTGAAGAAAGAAGGACATAGACATCTTGGATGACATGGGGGTGAGTAAATTACCAGGAACATTTTATTTGAAAGTGGACTAATCCTTTAAAATACGAAGCGTTACGTTATTCTCCTGACGTCTAAAAATAAAACATGAAGGAAATTTTACAGCTCATTCAGTCAAACTGATCATCTGTAGTATAATCTGTACCTCAACTATGATTTTAAATTATTTGTTTCAGTCTTTTTGAGTGGAAGTTCCCCAAACTGGTATTGCCTCCCATAATATAAAAGGCAGTATGCTAGGAAAAAGGTGGACAAGTCTCATAAACCTAAAAAACTGAACAGCTATTGAATGTGAAGCAGGAGTAATATATAAACAAAAAAGTATTTCATCTGGGCCAGTTTGTGTATAAAGGTCAAAACAACTGGGGCAACTAAGAGGCAAGGAATCATAAAACACTAAATGACTTAGTGTCCCTGTTAATGCAGTGATATAGTGTGAATGTGTCAGTGGAAGCCCCAGACTGTAGGAGTGTAGGATGTGATTCTACTTCAGAGTAGCTGGATGGTAATATAATGATATTGTGCTGTAATGCCATGCTATGCTCTCATTGCACACACAGCGTTGGTGCGTTTGTCCCCTCTCAATGCCGTAGGGGTGCTGGAGTGGTCGTTCTGGACTAAGCTCATTGTGGTGGCGGTTGGCTTTACTGGAGGACTCATCTTCATGTACATTCAGTGCAAAGTCTACCTACAGCTCTGGAGGAGGCTGAAGGCTTTCAACAGGATCATCTTTGTACAGAACTGCCCCGACACTGTCCGCAACGGAGAGAACAGGCCGCCCCAGGTCACCCAGAGCAACGGCACGCACGGGGCGGTGGAGGTTCCCGCTCCTCAGACACAAACAAACACAGGAGGTGTGGAGGTGGCTCCGGTTTGACCATGGATGATTGGTGTTCTGAACCCCCAGAAAAGTCTAGTAAAGGGCTCCTCTAGGTGTATTTGACCAAAGTGATGTGATTTATATAAAACAAAAGCACTTTTTATTTTCCCTGTAGGTTTATCTGATGGTGGATAACCTTATATGTATAGACTTTCATAGAGGTTTATAAAATTAAAACATTGTGTGCAATTTTTTGTCCAAAACAAGGTGTAAAAACATTATTACATATAATCATACCCCCAATCCATAATTAAGTAGTGTAATAAGGGACTTCCCTACCGTTTCATTTATTTTGCAAGTCCGCAGTCATATGTCATAACAGTTTTTAAATACTTTGGTCACTTTTTCAAAACTCTTCACAATTCTCCTAACCAACTTTCAGTTTGGCACAGCAGTTAATTTCATGTTTAAAATGCACTAAAACTACAAAAACACTTCATGCATGTCTCAATCAAGCCATTCTTCCATATCACTGGCAAATGTTGTCACCTAACAAACACACTTTGTCACTCAAACCACCTAAAAAAATATATTTTTGGGTAAAATTTCTTTACAATCAAGAATGACACTCTCTACTGTTTAGAATTCACTACAGTATGTGTATGTGAAATTGAAATACTAACACCTCAGCTACATCAAATTTTTTATAGTACTTTGTTTTTTAGATTCAGAATATATTTTAATATTGTATTAGTGTAGAAATGTAGCATATTACCAGTACATTACAAGTAACGCGAGTTACGTAATCAGATTTTTTTTTCAAGTAACTAGCAAAGTAACACATTACTTTTAAATTTACAACAAAATATCTGAGTTACATTCTCAAATAAGTAATGCAAGTTACTTTGTTTTCCAATTTATTGACTGACAGCTCTCCTGTCCCCATATTGAGAGAAATCTGGAGTAAATGCAGAGGCGTTGTGTGCGCTGTGTATGTTATGGTTATTCTACACTAGTTCTAGACTAAATGCGAGCATACATTTACTCGTTTACTTCTCCTGCATCCTACTCTTCTTAAATCCAGAATGGCAGCACAGCTGAAAGTCTTGTTTGTTTGAACTGTGCCCTCTACAGTACAGGCGTGAATTTGCATTTCCTTCAGCCTGAGGCTTTTTCATTTCACTTTTGGTGTGAAAGGGCCTTTACGTTTGCCAAAGATATAACTTTTTGGTTGTTATACAACCAAACAGCCCAGCCCAGATAAGGAAAAAGTAACGCAAAAGCAACGTAACATTACTTTACATAAAAATTAACTAAGTAACACAATTAGGTACTTTTTTAGGGAGTAACGCAACATTGTAATGCATTACTTTTAAAAATAACTTTCCCCAACACTGCATATTACTGTTTATTTTAGTTTTGTATTATGTAGGTAAATATAGAGTTTTGGCAGTGGTTGTGTCTGAGTGAGAAAAGAATTCATGTAATTTGAAAGATGCAGTCACTGAATGCATTTTGCGCCAAAGCAATGATAACTGGTCCAACGCTTAGCCCGCATAGACTGCTGTTGTGTTCACTGTGTGAAGACTTTTGAAAAAGTCACAGACGTATTAAAAAATGTGTCCTAAGTTGATTCAAATGTTTAATCAATTGCCAGCCCTGTCCTATAGCCTACATATGCTATTACTGGTGAGATTCAATCAAAATAGAGAAGGAAATTCTTATATTCGTACCTTGTTCTGAAGTGGATTACCTGTTCTCCCCTGCACCGTAGATTAGCGAGAACTCTGTGACCTCTGAATGTGACAGGGAACCAGAGGTGAACATGGCAGTTACAGCAGCGATTATTCAAATCAAGGAACCTGTCTTAAGCCAATCCTCTATTTGGCTCTCACCTCAGCTGTCTTTCCTCCATCTGTTGAACTCTTGGATCAGGGAGTCATCTTAGAGATGCATAGAGTTAAATTAATTGAAAGTCTTGAAAGAACCTAAATGAACCAAAGATATATACAGTGGTATGCGAAAGTTTGGGGACCTCTTGCAGAATCTGTGAAAATGTGAATAATTTTAACAAAATAAGAGAGCTCATACAAAATGCATGTTATTTTTTATTTAGTACTGTCCTGAGATAAAAGATATTTTACATAAAAGATGTTTGCATATAATCCACAAGACAAAAAAGTAGCTGAATTTATTAAAATATCTCCTTTCAAAAGTTTGGGAACCCTTGATTCTTAATATTTGTTTGGTTACCTGGATGATCTATGACTGTTTTTTTGTTTTGTGATGGTTGTTCATGAGTCCCTTGTTTGTTCTGAGCAGTTAAACTGAACTCTGTTCTTCAGAAAAATCCTCCATGTCCTGCAGATTCTTCAGTTTTCAAGGTTTTTTTTGCATATTTGAATCCTTTCCAGCAGTGGCTGTATGATTTTGAGATCCATCTTTTCACACTGAGGACAACTGAGGGACTCAAACACAACTATTAAAAAAGGTTCAAACATTCACTGATGCTCCAGAAGGAAACACGGTGCATTAAGAGTCGGGGGGTGAAAACTTCTGAACAGGATGAAAAAGTCCAAATTTTTCTTATTTTGTTGAAATATTTTTTTTTCATTTAGTACTTCCCTTCGGAAGCAACAAAAGATACTTGCATGTTTCCCGGAAGACAAATTGAGTACAATTTACCATCTTTAAATTCAAAAAGTTTTCACCTCCCGGCTCTTAATGCATCGTGTTTCCTTCTGGAGCATCAGTGAATGTTTGAACCTTTTTTAATAGTTGTGTTTGAGTCCATCAAGTGTCCTCAGTGTGAAAAGATGAATCTCAAAATCATACAGTCACTGCTGTAAAGGGTTCAAATATGCAAAAAATCCTTGAAAACTGAAGAATCTGCAGGACATGGAGGATTTTTCTGAAGAACAGAGCTCAGTTTAACTGCTCAGAACAAACAAGGGGCTCATGAACAACCATCACAAAACAAAAAAACAGTCATAGATCATCCAGGAAACCACACACTGTATTAATCAAGGGTTCCCAAACTTTTGGAGATATTTTAATAAATTCAGCTACTTTTTTGTTTTGTGGACTATATGTAAACATCTTTTATGTAAAATATCTTACTCAGGACAGTACTAAATAAAAAATAACATGCATTTTGTATGATCTCTCTTATTTTGTTAAAATTATTCACTTTTCACAGATTCTGCAAGGGGTTCCCAAACTTTCGCATACCACTGTACGTTAGAAACTAGGGAACAGATAAATAACTTGTATTCTTTTATCATGTTAACACATTTATTTGGTATTCAGTGATCTGTGTAAAGACCAGTTGTAAATTATTGACTGATTCTGTGACACGTGTAGTATTTTTTCTAGATAATTTATTTTGTTTATAGTTTTATAGTTTGTTTATAGTTTGCAAGGAAGGCACAGTCCATTCATATCCTAGTTAACAGTTTCCTTTTCATTTCTGTGGGTGAAATGAAGATACATTTTTGATTATAGAAAGAAAATTGTATTTTTTTTTTTAAATCTTATAAAAAAAAAAAGGTAGAAAAGCAAATGTATTTTACTGCAGTCACTTGAATAAAATAAGCTACCATAAGAATGCAGTGGATACAAGCAATTCAAACAAACATTCTTGGATTACACATTAGTTCAAGGTTGTTTTAATGTTATAGTGACATTTAATACATCTAAGTAAAATTAATTAACTATAGGGTTAGACTTAAGAGTAGGGTTTGGTTTAGGGTTAGTTGCATGTAATTATTAATAATATACTGTTATTACTATAATAAGTACATGTAACAAGGACTCTAAAAAATTAAGTTTTACTCATTCTTGCTTTATCGGACTTGCCAAAAAAGTAATTGTGTGCAATTATTAAAAATGTTTTTCAGTCTAAAACAGTTCAATCTATGAGAAATGAATGGTTACATATGGTAACTGGGATTTGTTTTCCTCCATGCATCATTTACTGATAGCCTAGTTAAGCATTACAGATTGAATCTATACTGTTTTTTTTTTTTTCCAACTTTGCTCTTTTTAAAAACTAATGCAGCTTTTGGGGAGGTATGTTTTGAAGGGTATGAAGGAGAATAATGTTGATTTATTTATAAGAAATAGATTTGTTAATATGCAGGTTAGGAGGCGATCATGTTTTGCTGAGTGTTATTCAGAAAGAATTCAACATTTTACATTTTTGTATTTTGTGATTTTCTGCAGTGATGATCTTGATATATTAAAATAAATATACATATAATTAAACACCCCCAGGGGCATATCAGGATCAAGTCAGATTTAGTGATCAACATCAGTGTTCACAACTCAAATGCACATTATAAAGGAAACATGCAAAAATCAGCCAGTGCAATAAACCAGTGAATGTATCAAACTGTTTCAAAGTCTGTTTATTTATGTATTAATAGTGCTGTATTATCCGAGTAACTCCCTTCTTCAAAACAAGACATTTTTGCAAGAGACCCAATACACTATGGCTACTAGTAAAAAGCACTAGCAGCACAAAACGCAATGTCTTGCTCTTTCTGTCCTTAATACACCGCGTGTTGTCCATTCCTCTACAGTAATCTGTACTGTATTAAAGCTGCAGGATTTCACAGCACTATAGGTCAGTATCAGAATTCAGAGATGCATCTTCCTCATTTTCTTCCTCCGTGTGTTTATCTTGTGAAACTGCAGACGGTGTGCTATCAGAGCCTTTGGCTGAAACCTTTCTCCACTTAATGTTGGGTAGTTTCTTGAGGTCACCGTTCCACTCTCTGTTAAACAAATGTGGCTCAAAGTTAAACGAAACTGACAAGGTTACAGTTTGGGTTGAACTTTACATAAATAGCTTTATGCCAGAAATTCTTGAAATCTGATGATTTGCTATAAAAGTGTTTAACAAAAAGAATGTTATGTAATAATTACCTGAATATTTTCAGATGCTTAGAGTTGATAATGTCAGGGATTTCTGTAAAGTGAAAAAAGAGAGACGATTTTTAACCCTCTAGAGCATGATGTTGCCAAAGAGTAAACTCTAAAAAAAAATTTTTTTTAAATTAAATTTACATAGTAAAATACCGTTTTCCATTGAAACAGTAATATACGTAAAAACTGCATTCTGGGTAATATTATTTGTCATTTTTGAGAATCTAACCTATTGGCTACTTTCTCAAAAACTACAAATATTACCCAGAATACACTGGTTTACAGTATATTACTTCTGTATATTACAATACATTCTGGGTAATTTCGAGAATGTATTGTTTTTATGGTTTATTACTGTTTTAGGGGAAAAATATATTTTACCATGTAAATTTGTTTAGTTTTTTTTTTTTAGAGTGTCATAAAGACATGTATTACTTTAGAAGCACAAGATGTATACAGGATGGCAATAAAAGTTAGTCACCATGAAATCAAAATTCACAATTCTTATTTTTCTATGGAATATTGCAGAATTTTATTGTAATTTATCCATGAAGATAATTTTTTTTAAATTTGTGTGCCCTCGTAATCTTTAATAATTTAACTTTTATTTTATGCCGACTTTAAAAACGAAGGGTTGACTTTGAATAAACCAAAAGTCTTTTTGCTCTGAAGTACTGACCTTAGACAAGCATAAACATAATTATTGTCTCAATTTTGTAATGATTTTACACTAAATATTTTAAACTCTTATTTTTGAGAAATATTGTCCAACTAATGCAAGAAACCAATTTATTCAAGCAGTTTTAACATTGCTCTCATAAAAGTCAAGGCAAGAAACAAAGGTGTAAGGCAAGAAGCCTACACAAACTTACCTAAGCCACTGCCTTCATACAGAGCTCTCTCTCGCTCTACTGTCTGATTGATGATAGCTTCTCTAGAGCCATGCTGACGACCCTGTCGTCCTTTAATACTGTTCGCTAACTCAATCTGCTCCAGCTCTCCATCAAACCGGTGAAGGTACCTGAGAAGGACGACATCTTATCAAAATTATTCTCAAAGTACAGCTAACATTTCTAAACCCAAGATAGTGCTGCTTATGCATTACTTTACAAGTTATAACAGAATGTTTGCTTGGGAGTTGTTGTACCTCTCAATTATTTCACAAGCATCATGTTTGGTGTATGCTGACTTGTCAAGGTCCAGCTGGCTTTGGAACCACAAAAGTTTTTCACCTGCAGAAAATGAGTAAAAACATGTAAGCAGCAAACAGGGAATGTTCAAAGAACTTTGGCTAACGTTCTGGCAGATTTCTCTGAAAGTTATTATTAACAAACGTTCTTCCAGTAATGTTAATAGAGCGTCCGCTCAAAGTTATCTGGTCTTTAATAACGTTCTCTAAACGTCAGCACAAATACGTTATTTATACATCACCCAAAGAACATTCAGAAGTAACGCTTACATAATGTTTGCAAAATTACGTTTTCTCTGACGTTCACATGACCACGAAAAAAAGTTTGTTAAACATTTAAAAAAACTGGACGTTTTGAACGTACCGAGAACATTCAGAAATAATGTTTTCATAGCTTGATGGGAACGTTAGCAAAACGTTCTTAGAACAATTTTGTTAGCTGGGCTATAGCACAGGAATACTGACATTTATTCAATGTTATTTAAAAATAAATAAACAAACAAACAAACACAAACTTACCAATCAGATTTAAACGCCGTGCCTTCTCACCCTTTAACCTACAAGTGATTTTACAAATATTACATTTACAGGTGTAACATTATAAAAAGTAACCTTGGCAACACAAAATAATTTTTATTTCTCTTTAAAGGAAATACACTTACTTTACTTTCCTCTCTTGTTTGATGGCAGCTCTTGCCATATGTCCAGCTTTCCTGCTGTATGGGTGAATAACCTTTTTCTCCACCTGCCCCTTTCCTTTCGCGGCCTTCGGCTGAAATTAGATTGTTAAAGACACAATTCCAAAATAATTCTTAGTTAAACAAATGTTTTAATTAAAAACTTACCATATCGGCTGATATATGAATGTCTATCTTTCACACGTGTGACGTATGGGGGAAAGGTTTAAGGCAAGGACCCCTGAAACGGTTCAACAGTATTTTTGTTCCGTGTATTACATACATTTGTCACGAGTTCCGCCGGTATATCATTTCATATATTAAGATTCTTTATTCACACGATGAAATGGTCAATGTTGTAGTATTTTTTTTATATGTGTTTCTAACATATTTAAAAAAAAAAAGTATGATGGTTTTGCTTTGATACAGATAACTATTTTATATTCATTTTTTGTACACTTTAGCTTTTTAATCTGCTTATTTATCTCCTTCACCTTTTCTCTTTATATTTTTTCATTTTTCTTTAATATTTCAATTTCATTTCGTCACTTCATTAATGTTCTTTTGTAGTTAAAGAGGTTATAATTCCATTTTTTTTTTCATTTAGAGAGAACAATATTGCAAGGTATTGAATAAATGTTCTCATATCCTCTATTGATATCATCCATTTAATTTAATAAAGTGAATATGTATTTCTAATAGAAATGTATGTGCAAATGATCAAAAAGAGGAAAACACTATGGCACGTTAAGCACGTTCTGCACGTGCCGCCTGTGAATCCGTGTCCACTCAGTAGAGAGCGCCCGTGGGTTATTGGCAGTCTGCTGATGTCGCAGCTGAGCTGGTGCATATGTCACATGACTCCAGCATGATGGGGAAACGGGAATCCCAGATTGTGTGTTTGTGAAAAATAGATGGCGAGCATGCCGACGCTGCTGCAGAAGCTCTTCAGCAAGAGAGCCGTCGGTAACGGCAGCGCCCGGGACTGCTCGAGGGGAGCGGAGCAGTGGTAAGACCATTAGCACGCGCAGATACTACACCTATGCATATACATTCACGCGCTCTTCACACCTGCGCGTCCCAGTCTGAGCGTTTTATTATATGACACTTGTCAGCTGACCTCTCTGCAGCACACAGCTGTTTCTTTTGCAATAAAGAGTAGAGGTTTGTGCAAATATGTAAGAGTTTATGATCACCATTTTATGGTGGCATCAATTGCAGGCCGTAGTGTTACTTGATCTATATGTGTCAATGGTGTTGTGGAGTCACACACACGAGTTGTGCGCAGCCCGTCCAGTCAGCTGATCGCGAGTCCATGCGTTATGTAACTTTTCCGGTGCATTTATGCTTGCACAATACTTGCAAGGTTTGACAGGATTCTTTCCCCTGATTGCATTTATTTGGCATTTATGGGTTCTGCTGTGTGTTTTCTCTTTGTTGCTTTATTATAGTCAGAGTGGATGGAGAGGGGTTTTTATGGGTAGAAAGTAGAAATTTTTATTTGTATAATTTTTGATACAAATTACTATTTTATATTCTCTCACGTTTTCCTGTATATTATATTACATTCAATTCAATATGTTGTCAATTAAAGGGGTTTTATGGATACAAAGTAGAAAGCAGGCAGGTAAATCTGTCATATTTCTGGGCATCTGCTGTCAACTGAAATTAGAGGAAAACAACATGTCAAAGGGCCATAGAAAGTTCTCAGAAAAATTAGTAGTCTAGTGACACCTGGGGATGATGAAAAATTTAAGAAATGTTACATTTACACATTTTAGTTAAATATTACAATTTTAAAATCACCATGAAATCAAAATAGGTTTTTATAGAATATTGCAGTATTTATTATAAACAACTTATACGTTCATATCATTATTTTTTTTAAACTGCATGTGCCCTAACTGCCCTTGTAATCTTTAATCAAATTATTTTCAGGACAGTGATCAAGAAATCAAGTGCTGCCTTTTTTTTTTCTTGTTCCAGAAGCCGTTTCAGTCAGATATACATCACAATATGGAAGAAAAGACTATTGCAATTTCCTATTCATGGCAATTTAAAGCTGCCTTGAGATCCCTTGGATCTTATAAGAAATTAGGTCCACTGGGTCACTGAGACCAGGATATAGTAGTACTTGCACGTGAATAAAAAGCCGTCAATTGCTTTTAGTAGAGCTAATTCTTCACTTTAAACTACAATTATAATTTGGTAATGTTAAGCTTTAGCCTTCAGCCACCCTATTTTGGGTAAAAATATGAAAAATGATACTTATCTCTTAAGAAATTTGAAGTAAACATATGATAATCAATGTTTTTTTTCTCCAGTGTAGTGTACTGAAATGTTTCTTTCTAATGGTTTATAGTTATAGACTGTCTGCATGTTAACAGGACACCCTATATATCATTATATTTATTTTTTAAATATTGTATTTTTTATTTTGATAATAAAAAGTGTTATTACAATGGTAATCATTTTTATGTATTAATCATTATAATCATAATAATTATTAGTAGTCATATTGTTATATAAGCACAACATTTTGGGCAAATTGTGCAACCCTACAAGCAGGTACAACAAACCTGGTGTTCTATATAATTTTTTTTAATTTGTTTTAAAAATTGCGTTTAAATAGCAAATCACAAATTTAACCAGAAAAATCGCAATTAGATTTATTCCCAAATCATGCAGCCCTATGAAGTCCCAAATTAAGTGTACAGTTTGTTAAGATATAAGATATAAGCCAACTATACAGGAAAGCAGATGACCCCAGAATATGAATGCAAATCGCTTAGCACATTTCATTCATATTCTGGGCTCATCTGCTTGCCTGTAGTTTGTATCATACATTAAGCCACGTTAAGTGTTTTAAAATGATTAGGCCTAATAATCAAAGCAGTTGTTTTAGATCACATAAAAGACAACTGCAGTTTTAATGGCTAGTATGAATAAAGAAATCTCTGTTTTGTCATTGACAAGCAGCAAGCAGCAGCCTTTTTTTATCTTGCACTGTAAGCAAATTCTTGGAAATACTTTGTGAGTTCACGGTTGCCGTGTACCGCGTTGCAGTATAGAGGACGGGAGAAAAGGTTGACAAATCAAAAAAAAGGGGGATGCATAGAGGTGTCCACACACCTCTTACATTTTGTTTAGTCACACCACAAGGTGTCACTGTGGCCTCAAAGCTTTGCCCTTGCCGCTCTGAGCTCGATTTCTCTCTCTGAGGTCGATTTCTCTCTCTGAGGTAAAACACGCCCCCCTCATTAGCATACGGACAAAATAAATTATAAATAAATGTGGAAATAAATAAATGTAGACATAAATACATATATAAATATATAAATAAATGTAGAAATGTTTAAAAAAAATACAATTATACATAAATGAGCAAAAAAATGTAAAACAGAAAACAAGGAATCTCCCACTAATGTAATCATCTTCCATTTACTTCCACAGCCACTGCTCAAGATTTGCCTATTTGTAGAATTGATTTAGGGAAGAATCACTGGATTAAAGGTACAATATGTAAGATTTCTGTATTAAAATATCCAAAAACCACTAGAACAGCGTTATATATTTTGTTGACATGTTTACTTACATTATCCCAGATGTTTCCAAGAATGTTTAAATCCAGAGAAATAATCAATTTTAACCAGGACACGGACCGTTTCCATGTGTCGCCTATCAGTGACGTCATACCTGCGTTACCCTCGGTTTCCGGTTTTATTTTGTAGAAACCATGGAAATACCAAAGACGCTTTAATATATTACATGTTTTACTAGACAAGGGAACAACTGTTTAGTTAGATTTATAGACAGAAAACTAATTATTGTTATTTAGCTCAACATGTTTAGTCTAATTGCTTGAATCTCATTTTCTTTATTTTTTTTGTGAGTACCATGCTTTACCATGCCTCAGAAAAAAAAACACTATTTTGTGAAGTAGCAAACATAGCATAATCAGATGCAGCTTTATTTTTAGTAACAGTAATACAGCATTTTCTCCATCATACAATATGTTTTAAAATTAATTGGATGCAATTTATCAACACAAGCCATCCAGCATCTAATATCGATCTAGCTTACTGCAGTGTGCAACAACTGTCTCACAGCAACCGCTAAGCGAACATTCAGAGTAACGTTATAACATCATTTCAACACTCAAATGTATCTAATATGATAAACAGGGCTGTGTTACCTCATACATTTGACTGGAAGAAGCGGAAGCGGCGAGGCGTGTGTCGCATTCGTCTCTCATTAGCAATCGCTCCAGCGGCCTCGTTCAGCTCTCACAACACTCGGTCCTGCTCTGCTTCATACTACAGTAACGTCAATAATCTCATCCATGAACATGATTTCTGCCCGAGTCCCATCCTGATTCTTTTCCACTGGTTGTGAGGTGAAGAAGACAACTCCCATGATTCTGCGCTCAATCTCGGCGTCATCAAGCTACGCCTTTGTTTTGAATAGGTGACCTCTAGCGGTGATTTACATAGTGTACCTTTAACCGAAATCGGGATATATCATTTGTCAGGGAAATAAATAGTTTTTGCAGTGGAACATTTTGTTTACATAAAGCAGCGAGCTGAGAAAGGTGCTCTGAAATTAAAAATTTTTTTTCTCATTAGAAATTAGTGTTGTCAAAATTACCAACTAAGATACCAAGTCTGTACTGAAATTTTAAAAATGTGATGCTTTGAGTGCTGTTGAGCGGATTCGTAAACACTTCTGATTGGCCTTTGTGTTCACGCGCTCATCAGATATGTCTGTGATTGGCTACAATGATCAACGCATGGGAGCGTTTGAAAGCACACGGAAGTGTTTGAATTTGAAAGTGTTTTGAAAGCGGGTGTCTATCAGCGGACTGGACTGTGTAAGCGCTTGGTGAAGAGCGTCATTGATGAATTTTTACAACATGTTTTTGAAGCGTTGATCATTGTACCCAATCACAGACATATCTGATGACCGCATGAACACAAAGGCCAATCAGAGGTGTTTATGAATCTGCTCAACAGCGCTCAAAGCATCAACCTTTCTCGCTCATTGTGACAACTAACCCACACCATAAATGCGTCAAAATAGCCGGAGAAACTTTTCTCTGTTTACAGATAGGATGAGACAGGCACGGGCAAGTGATGTATATATGCAACTTCCAGTTAAAATTCACATTTATTTGTATAGCACTTTTCACAATACATATCGTTTCAAAGCAGAAAACCATCCTGCTAGGTCTAAAATATTAACACTTAATAGGCTAATAAGCTTACCATAGTGACTCAGGGTAAACAACATTTACCCTAACGTTTTGGAAGACGGACTGATGATGTATTGAGACAATTTAAATTTTGAACAAAAACATTAAATTTTTGTAATTTTGTCCTTTGATAATCTTATTAGTTAGTTTTTATTTTATTTTATTTATTAATTTTAAATACTTCAAATTAGCTTTAATTTATTTTTGTTTCAGTTTTTGTAATTTTAGTACTTCAGCTTATTTCAGTTAGTTGCTATGGCAACAGTTCT
>RJVU01075617.1:5354269-5397609 GCA_003731715.1 Anabarilius grahami
GATCTCATGACAGGTGTGACTGCTCAGCTAACTGGGTCAAAGCGTTTTACACTCATGAGAGTGAGTGTATGGGTTGTATCTTGGATTAGTATTACTGTTTACTGACTTTTGATTTAAAATTAAGTTTTGGTATAATTTAGATTTGTTATTTTTTTTTGTAAATTATACACTTTTCACGTCAAGGATGTTTTAAGGGGATAATGTTGAGAGTAATTTATTTATAATTTTATTTTTATTATACATACAGGGTAAGAGGAAAAAACATCATTGAAATGTCCCTGATCACATCAGTCTTACTCTGACCTTAACAGTTTGTGCAGCACTTTTCTGCACAGATTGTTTTAGAAGAATGTTACAATGTATCATGGGCTTTGCAAAGAGGCTATTAACGTAGGAAAAGATTCTTATTTCACATGAAAAGAACAATGGTCAGAAAACATGAAAAGTTGTGACTTTTTGGCAAAAAGGAAAAACCCTTAATTAGACTTTAATTTACTGCAAAAGTTTAAACTGATGTGTAAACTGATTTTTCGTCACAATATGCATACTTTATTTTCACTGTTGTAATATTGAGTTTTATTATATTTATGTCAGCCCATACTCATTCATCTAGACAGTTGTTATTGAATGTCTCTGACTCTCTCTGAACAGAGTGTGATTTATTGTCAGTAAGTTGTCACATGATTGGTCTGTTTATTCAGCTCTTCAGCTTTTGTCACAAAGAGAGAGACAGAATAACAGTGTGTGTGCGTGTGTATTTCTATTGAATTGTGTCTCTTATGGTGGAATATTGCACTGACAGACACTTTCATATGATAATTTTTTTCCTTGTTTTATTTTATCTCCACATCATTGCACAACATAATATCTGTGAGAAATATTATTTCTTTTAGAACTGCACTGGATAAATTCATGATTTTGTTGTTGTTGTTATTGTTTGTTTAAAATAGCGGTCACAATTCTCATATTATTTTGAATAGACAACTAAACAAAATAACATCATTTACTAGAGGTTCTGACAAAATTTTAATTGCTGCAGTCTATTTAAAAATGTCATTAATTTGAAATAATTTTTTTAAAATCGGTTTGAATTAATGATTTAATGACTCCCTCATAAAGACTTCACACAGCATTTTTGAATCTTTTGAATGAATGATTCAATGACAAATACATTTTTAACAGTCACTTGCCGCCACCTACTGGTGTAACAGTGTAATTGATACAATCTTTTTGATTGTTATCGTAGACAACAGTGTGTACATCCGAACTATAAGCTTTTGTCCCAGACAGTTCTTCTGTGATTATTTGAATTATTGTAACACAGAAATAATGATAATGTGTGGTTGAAAAGCTGTTTCATACTATACATGACAACTGCTCTCTTTGGCTCAGCGGCAGCGTGAATGCACTGACTTCAGATTTGAATGTTCCGCTGTGATCGTACTTGTCATTCATAGCCTAATTGTAATAATTCAATGAATTATTAAATTGTAATTAATTTAAAAAAAAATCTTATTTTGAATAGTAGTGTACATAAGTCCTTAATATGCATTAGGGATGCACCGATAGGATTTTTTTGGGGCGATACTGATTTTAACAAACAAATATTGGCCGATACCGATATTTGTCACTCGCTCACTTATTTAAAGTTTTGTCATTAAAATAGATAGTGTTTTGATCATGTTTTAAATTAGCAAAGTTAAAAAACACACGCATTAAGTTATACTGGCTAGTTTATTGCTGCATCTTCAAATTATTTCGAATGAACATGGATTGGATCCATTTAACATTCAGCAGGCCAACATAAATACAACAAAGATACATCTTAAAAATAAACAGTGATTTTTAGGTTGGTTTAACAGTAGTTTTCAAGTACAGAAATAAAGTAAACAGTAAAGTAAGTGTACATATTAATCCTCATTAAAGTTACAAAAGTTATTTTGTCAAGAGTAGTGAGGGAATTATTTATTTATTTTTTGTCTTTTATTGTTTGATTAACATTAAAACGCAGACAGCAGCGCAGCAGGAATATTAGGCTGCTGTCACTTTAAGAGCTGCACGGATCCAATATACTGTTACACAAGTGTTTTATTTCTCAGCTGTTTACATTCATTTAAGACATAACCAACTATGTTTACAAGAATACTCACCAAGGCAGCCGTTTTGACATAATTTTGTGTGAATTAGAAGAAGCGAAATTCAGTATTTGCACACTGTCTGAGATGCGTTCCGGGCTCGTGCTATGGATGTGTGCGAACTTCTCACACAGTGAGTAGAATTGAGTTCTCTTTCGTGTCTTCTTGCGCTTGAATATTAAAATTCGCAAGGCTTAAAACCACATGCAAAGGATAAACTTTCACAAAGATGTAGCACTGGCCTGTTCGGGATACCTCGGTGCATCTCTAATATGCATACATAGTACCCATTTTTGTAGCGAATATCCCCTTGATTCTATGATGACCTTAAAGATTGAGAGGCACAGTGTGATGTGGACAATTGTTTCGTTCATCTTACAGACTGCTGATGAAACCAGAACTCCCCCCAATCGGAGTGGCGCTTGCCATATCGGAGGCCAAACAAGTGAGAAAGACAAGCCTCCTACATATCAGGTTTGCGTAGAAAAACATTTACGCTCAGGTATTTAGTCAGTATCATGGAAATCCATTAGACAAATTTATTTTATAAATTCTAATCATAAAATTCCAACATGCACTGTGTATTTATGGCTACATAGAATACTTTGTCACATTTGACTTGTGTATGTATGTTCAGTATACCAGACCGGCTTCAGACGTGAACATGCTTGGAGAGATGATGTTTGGCTCAGTTTCCATGAGCTACAAGGGTTCAACTCTTAAAATTCACCACATTCGGTGAGTATTTTATGTAAACTTAATATATTTCACAGGATTCAGGGCCTTAGCAGTGTCTATGCAATAACACTGTGTATGTGACAGGTCTCCACCGCAGCTGATGGTCAGTAAGGTTTTTTCTACCCGGTTTGGCAGCAGCACTGGAAGTACAAATACGTACGTGTCTTTTCTCTCACTTGTAATCTGCTGCTAATCTGCTCTCTATCACTCATTGTCTTTTTTTTTTTTTTTTGAAGGCTGCAAGACAGTTTTGAGTCAATGAGCCAAACTTTTCCTAGTCACACCAGCAGCATAGGTAAGATGAGTACAAACACTTCTTCTTTCTTTGTTATTTTGTCACGCTCTGTTCCAAAACCTAGTGAGCTACAGAGTGCCTACATAGGCAGCAATGTATATGTTTGCTCCAGTCACAAAGGCTGTTCCAAAAGGTAGGTGTCTTATTTATGCTGCTTCAATGTAATTAAGAAGGATTATTTTTACCCAACATTTATCTGTTATGTATTTTTATGCTTAGAGTATTGAGCTTTCTAACATCAAAATCTGTAGTTGTGCGGGGGGAGGGTTGTTCTGGCCCCCGACTGTAAAATCTCATTCTTCACAGGGAAACATATTTCTAACAATATCTGATATATGCTTTTGTTAAGGGCACCAGCCTGCATTATTTCAACTTATTCCAATATAAGTAATCCTTTTTGACAGTGAAAAGAAATCTCAAACAATCAGAGAATCATGGCAATCAGAATCGCACCCAATAAAGTCCTAAGCAACCGTTCGCACCCATGAAGCACTGTGAATGACGTAATAGTCTCCCTACACTCTCAAAGTACTTTGAGAGTGTAGGGAGATAACATAACAAAAATAACAAAGCAACCATTTAAAGGGATAGTTCACCCAAAAATGAAAATTCTGTCATCAATTACTCACCCTCAAGTAGTTCCAAACCTGTATGAGTTTCTTTGTTCTGCTGAACACAAAGGAAGATATTTGGAAGAAGGTTTGTAACCAAACAGATCTCGCCCCCCATTGACCATTGATTTATTTTTCCTACTTTGGTAGTAAATAGGGGGTGAGGTCTTTTTGGTCATTGACATTCTTCCAAATATCTTTGTTTGTGTTCAACAGAAGAAAGAAATTCATACAGATTTGGAATGACACGAGGGTGAGTAAATAATGACAGAATTTTCATTTTTGGGTGAACTATACCTTTAAAGGGTTACTTCACCCAAAAAATGAAATTTTTGTCATTAAGTACCCCTTGTGTCGTTCCAAACCTTTAAGACCTTCATTCATCTTTTTTTTTATCCCATAGAAAGCAAAGCAATTTCCATCATTCAAGGTCCAGAAAGGTATTAAAGACATCGTTTAAATAGTCAGCGTGACTACAGTGGCTCAACCTTAATGTTATGAAGTGACGAGAATACTTTTTGTGTGCAAAAACAAAACAAAAATAACTTTATTCAACAATTTCCGGCTCAGTATTGGCCGGCCCCTGTGTCAGCATCGCACGCATGTGTCGTGGTGCTCACGCGAACAGCCTCAGCCAATACTGAGCCGGCGTTCAAACATATTCAGGAAGCGCTGAACTGCATTCACTGCATCCAACTGTGTACGAGACTGACCGGGTAGAGAAGAAATTGTTGAATAAAGTTGTTATTTTTGTATAGTTTTTTTGCTCACAAAAAGTATTCTCGTCGCTTCCTAACATTTAAGGTTGAACCACTATAGTCACATGGACTATTTTAATAATGTCTTGACTACTTTTCTGGACCTTGAAGGATGGTAATTACGTTGCTTTCTATGGGGCATAAAAAAAACCTAGATTTCATCAAAAATATCGTAATTTGTGTTCCGAAGATGAACAAAGGTCTTACGGGTTTGGAACAACATGAGGGTGAGTACTTAATGGCATAAATGTAATTTTTGAACTAACCCTTTAAAGGGTTATCATTAAAAATCAGTTTCCCTATGGAGAAAATAAATGTTTTTATTTCCAGAACCCGACTGTTGCACTCTTTTGAAGTCAATTGTGAGCTTTGAGCATGCAGTGTTCCAAACTGGTCACAAATGAGGTTCCATTTCAGTAGGGATGCTGAAAGCAGCTGCATATGTAGGCAGCATGGCAGCTCAGGGTTTCGGAACAGCACTTTCACCTGTTTATTTTCTTTCTATAAATCTTTCTCTGATTTTCACCGAAACATACTGTTTCTCAACATGGCCATATACCACTCCTCTTTTTAGGAGTTTGCCGTGTACCTAGCGCTCCTCTGCTCTGCCTCGCTCGGAGCGCATCTTTCTTTGCAGGTTTGTGTGGAATGCTGAAGCAGCGTGAGCATGTGTTGTTCTCACATGCACACACCCTATGTTTTATTATCGGCTGTGTGCTCTTTCTGACTATTTAGCTTTTGATTGATTTTAGGCTTTCCTCTGCCTTTGGCACTGTGATACACCTGGTATTAACAAAACTTAGGTGATGCGATCACAACAGCTTAGACAGAATGCTATTTACGCCTGATACTAATATGCATCTCCTGTGACCACAATTTGGTTTGTGATTGGATCACAAAATATTTATGTATTTACTGCTGTACACTTGTGATTGAATCACCAAAATGGATGCAAATACCAAGTGTGAACAGTGTCATTGTGGGTCAGCACCATAGTTACAGATGAGTCTGCACGGTTTCTAGGTTATGGGGGTTAAGTTAACTAAACGCTTTCAGATGGGTACACCACACTTTTGTAGGTGTTGTTTTTGTGTGTGTGTGTGTGTGAGGTACTAATCTGCATGCTCTCTCGAAACGGGCTTGGGAACCCAACACTTCCACTTAATCACCCACAATATGAAGCAATGCGGACACGCTTCTTTACATTCTTCAGAATGCAGATGAATGTGAGGGAATGTGTAATGACTCTCTTTTTCCAGCCCACAGTAATCCAGTGGACATGCCAAGCAGAGGACACAGTGAGGATGGAGACAGTGGCATTGCTCGCTCCGGTATGCACACATTTAGAAAGTTCTGTAAAGTCAGAACATCCTTAATGCAGTCCTGAATTGGCTATAACGTAAATGTACCTGTGAACTCCCCTTTCCCCTTTTCCAGCGTCTCTGAGCAGTTTATTGGCCACTCCCCTACCCTCACCTGGTTCCTCCTTCAGCAGTGGCTGTGCCAGCAGTTACCAGCGGCGATGGCTCCGTAGCCAGGCCACCAGTCTTCAGCATGGCCCCATGCCTCGCTGGTAAGCCTGAATTTATGTTCCACAAGTAAGAAATCAGAAGATACAGAGGACAGATAAGTTAGATGTATTTGTGTACGTCTGTGCATCAGGAGCACTGAAGAAATGTTCAACCTGTCTGACGAGAGCTGCAGCTCAAACCCTGCGATGATCCGGAGGAAGAAGATCGCCATCAGCATCATTATAAGCCTGCCAGAGAGAGAAGAGGAAAACCACAATTTTCAGGAGTTTTTCTTCTCCCATTTTCCTTTGTTTGAGTCTCACATGAACAAACTCAAGACTGCCATCGAGAGGGTAAGTGTGATAGTGCAGGCGAGTTATTTGTTATTTTGGCCAAACATTCTAGTATTCATCTAAAGTAGGGACAGGGCAAAAAAAAATAATTTAAGATGTATTATTATTGATAAATTCTGTTTTGTTTTGTTTTTGTTTTTTTAGAAAAACATTACAGCAATAGGGCAAAAGGGCTGAACAATCTTTATTTACAGACCAAAGAAAACAACTAACTAGACTGATACTGGTTTATTATGCCAGCTTGTTTAGTTTCGATGGGTGGGTCAGAGTAAACTAATTTAAGTATTACTTTTATCAATCTAGTGGTGTTGCTTTAAAATTGAAATGCATGGAGAATATATTCTGAATAGGATTGTAACTCTCTGAATCAAAGTTCAGCTGCAAGGTGCCTAGATTTATATTTTATATATTGCTTACTAAGATTTTATTTATTTGATCAAAATACAGTAAAAAAGTAATACTGTAAAATATTATTACTATTTAAAATAACTGTTATATAAATTGAAATGTAACTATTCCTCAGATTTTCAGCAGCTATTACTCCAGTCTTCAGTGTAGAAAAAAAATAAGTGGAAGATTTATTTTAAATAGAATTTTCTTTAACAATGTAAATGTGTTTACTGCCACTTTTGAGAATTTTTCACATACTTGCTGCATAAAAGTATTTCTAAAACAACAAAAAAATGTATATACTGTATGTAGTATTTATGTTTGTATAACATTTAAACTGTACCTCAAAGTTCAAACTGTGTGTGATTTGTTTTTCAGGCAATGATTTTGTGCAGAAGGATAGCAGAGTCCAGTCAGCGAGTGCAGGTCTATCTGTGTCGAGTGATGGAAGCACTGGGAGAATTCAGGTGAAAGTGAGAGGGATGTGGTGCTGATATCATTACATTACATTATATTTTTAGTGTTATATTCTTTATGTATAATAGTGCTGTCAAAAGTACTGACTTCGGTACCAAGTCTGCATTGAAATTTTAAGAATGTAACGATACCAGCATTTCCCCCTAGCATTTTGAGTGCTGTTGAGTGGATTCTTAAACACCTCTGATTGGCCATTGTGTTCAAGCGCTCAACAGATATGCCTGTGATTGGCTACAATGATCAACACTTCAAAAACATGTTGTAAATAGACATCTTTGGCACTCAAAATGCTAGGGGGAAATGCTGGTATTGTCACATTTTTTAAATTTCAGTACCATCTTGCTACTGAAGTTGGAACTTTTGACAACACTAATGTACAATGTACTATTTTTGTATCAGTGAATATAATGACAAAATTTTCTTCAAGCATTCAGCAGGGCAGTGATAATGGCACTTGAATTAAATTTACAGTAATGCTTTAATGTATTTTCAGGCTTCTTTTTCTGCCTCTTTAAAACTACAGAACAAATGTGAACACCCCTTTTGAATCTTGATGCCCCCTACAGTATTAAACATTTTGTTTCATGACCAACTTGATGCAGAAGATATTGTTAGTTTGAGATCCATCAGTTTGAACATTGATTTGCGTTAGTCTCATCTGGTTTTCTATTGGTTTGTAGGATGACGGTGTGGAACCTGTACATGGCTCCTCGCATCAGCGAGCCAGTCTGGCTTTCCATGATATCCCAAAGTACCGAGCGAAACCTACTGTGTCAGCGCTTCCTGAAGGAGATGAGTTTGCTGATGGAACATGGAGCCAAGAGCCAGTCAGTGATCTTTAACCTTTCAACTAAACATATTACTTCAAATCTTTAACCCTGTTCTTTTACTAGTACTGTGTAATCAAAGGGATATTTGGAAAATCAATTATTTGTTTCCATCACCATCACTGATCCTAAGCGTGTCAGGAAACACAATTGGCAAGGTGTGTCTGTGCGGCAGTCAGTCATGAGTGATTTCCTCTTGATTGCCTTATTATATTGATTTCTGGTGGGACCTTTGTGAACTATTCCTTTCATTTTTGTCTAGGTTTCTCTCAGCTCTCCTTACTGCTGTTCTTACGCATCACTTAGCCTGGGTTCCCACGGTGATGCCCAGCAGCCTGCCGCCAATCAAACCTGCCTGCCAGAAACCTGCCTCACAGACAGTGGATCTGTTGGCAAAATCTCACCCATACAACCCGCTTTGGGCTCAATTAGGTAAAAATTCACTCAAAACTACACTAATATATACTCCTACAAATATTCATACAATGCACTCTGGACATCACATTAGTACGGGTGGGTGGTATGATCAAATTTTTCCAAAATCATTCCATGAATAATTCATTGTATATCTCAGTAACTGTACAAATCATAACATAGTTATTTTAGCTAGAATTTTAACAAATGAATTTTTTTATAAATGAAAGAGGACCTATTATGCTGCTTTTGTTTTACATTTTCAACTTTCTTTAGTGTGTCATGTTGCTGTTTGAGCATGATAAGTCTGCAAAGTTACAAAGTCACTCCAAAGGGAGTTATTCTCTATATCAATAAGCACTGTTTCTGAACTCCCTGAAACGCCTCGATTGTTTTCTTCCGGGAATGAACACATCAATATTTGTCATTTACAGGGATAGTTCACACTAAAATGAAAATTCACCCTCAAGCCATCCTAGATGTATATGACTGTCTTCTTTCAGATGAACAAAATTGGAGATATATTTAAAAATATCCTTAGTCCTCCAAGGTTTATAATGGTAGTGAATGGGGGCCTGCATTTTGAACAAAAAAAAAAATGCATCCATCCATAATCAAAGTAATCCATACGGCTCCAGTGGGTTAATGGGTTAATAAAGGCCTTTTGATCCAGCCAACCAATCAGAGCACATTGCGCATATCAGAAGGAGAGGCTTCATAGAGACAGAAATGTTTTTTTTTGTTTGCTTGTTTTTTTTAACATTCAAGCATGAAAACCTATTCTAGTAGACTCCAAAAACAAAATCAAGAGTTTGTAAAAGGGCATAATATGACCTCTTCAAATAACCATGTGGTTCATCCCATGAATTGAAGACTTAACTAAGGCAAGTAACTCAATTGATTATTTTATCTGTTCATGATGGATATGAACTAAAATATAATATTGTTCACATTAAATGAAGCATAAGTGTGACAGCAATGCAAAAACAGCTTTCCTGTAGCTCAGTGGTTAGAGCATGGCACTAGCAATGCCAAGGTCATGGGTTCGATCCCAGGGATTGCACATACTCGGATACAAATGTATAGGATAATGCAATGTAAGTCGCTTTGGATAAAAGCGTCTGCCAAATGCATAAATGTAAATGTAAATGTAAATACTCAAAACAATAAAAATAATATTATTATAAAACAGATTTATAAAATTCTGATTGGATGAGCCAAGTTTGAAGCAATTTCAACATCTGACTCTGCACATCAATTGAATTATGTATAATCTGATATAATTCTATTCAAACAAAATATACATATGTTATGATTCTTATACATCATTAAAACAATTATGTACAGAGTCATATACTTTAATGTTAAATATTAATTTTTACTAATTTTTACTAATTTTTTACTTTTGTTGAGTTTCATTTACTATTGTATTTTTTATGCATATTTTCCTTTTTTTCCTCACAAAAATTAGTTTGAGATCAAAGAATAATTCCCCAATCCTCTGTTGAAGACCACTGGTATACTTGCATTCTCTTTATTTGCATAAAATAACTTGACTTAGTTGAGCCGTCATAAAAAAAGGACATGTTGTTATATTTGTCTTTTAAAAAGAAAATTTGGAAGTCCGACATTTGTTTTCATTTGCAACTATTAACGAGTTTCGTTACTGTATTATATTGTTTGTTGTGTGTTTTTTAGGTGATCTGTATGGTGCTTTGGGCTCTCCAGTGAGAGTGTGTCGAACGGTGGTCGTTGGACGCAGGAGGGAGCTGGTACAGCGAGTCTTGTATGTTCTTTCCTACTTCATTCGCTGCTCAGACCTGCAGGAGCATGTACAACCTCAAGGACAAATGAACAATCCAGCCAATCCCTGCACCTCTCAAACAACTGATCCCACCTCTGAAAGTGAAAGGATCAATGAAAAAACATTTCCCCCAAAACCAGACCCATTAAAGCCCTCTCTTAGTGTTATCGAAACCAATGAAAAAGCACTGAACTCTGGCTTGGGCAATGCCCATTTTGTAGAACAAAATGATCAGACGCTTTTGACTGATACAAAATCAATTAATCCATCTCCCAGTATGGAATCGACCACTGTCAGGCCTGAATGTACAGAAATGGGACAGGAATGTTTTGGAGAAGACAGTGACTCTGTTGGGGGTGGATTAGAGCACATTTTGGCCAATCAAAGTCCTCTTCTGCATAGGGTGCAGTTTCACATTGGCAGTCCCAGGGAGGCAGAGAATGACGGACAAGCCAGCGGTCTTACTGGGGCGGGGTGTGGGCGGGGATTGGACAGGAAGTTGCATCAAAGGATTTTGAGTGACATACGAAGGAACGAGAGCTCAGATAGTGCTCTGGGTGACAGTGATGATGAGGAAACATCACCGCATGAACTGTACGTGGCTACAGAACAAAAGGAGTATGAGTTACCAATGCCAAAGTAAGTGCAAACTTTTTTCACTCTCTTAATTTTAAGGGGTTTTATCATGAGACATAAAATTGTATTTGACCTTTTGAAAGTCGTTGTACTTTGAAAACACACCGTAGAGTTTTTTTTGTTTGTTTGTTTTTTTTTGCCAACTTCTGCAATTTTTTGATGTCAGACAGATTAATGCATTTGAACACATGACGGTTTACATCTACATGTCAGTGTTCCCTATTCAGTGTTCACAAACGTGGTCCACCCAGTTATGATGAAGTAGGTTAGAAACTCTTATTAATTAAAGGGATAGTTCACCCAAAAATGAAAATTTGATGTTTATCTGCTTACCCCCAGGGCATCCAAGATGTAGGTGACTTTGTTTCTTCAGTAGAACACAAATAATGATTTTTAACTCCAACTGTTGCTGTCTGTCAGTCGTATAATGCATGTCAATGGTAACAAAATCTATGAGAGTAAAAAAAACATGCACAGACAAATCCAAATTAAACCCTGCGGCTCGTGACGACACATTGATGTCCTAAGACACGAAACGATCGGTTTGTGCGAGAAACCGAACAGTATTTATATAGTATTTTACCTCTAATGCACCACTATGTCCAACTGCCTTGAGCGCGCGCAAGGCATCCAGTGCGTGAGGCGTGTATGCGCTCTGGTGTAGTTTACGCAAGCGCCGGAAGTGATCTCTTGCGCGTATACGTCACTCGTTGTCACTCATCCCGCTCAAGGCAGGTGGACATAGTGGTGTATTCGAGGTAAAAAATTATATAAATACTGTTCGGTTTCTCGCACAAACCGATCGTTTTGTGTCTTGGGACATCAATGTGTCGTCACAAACCGCAGGGTTTAATTTGGATTTGTCTGTGCATGTTTTTTTTGCACTCATAGATTTTGTTACCATTGCCATGCATTATACGACTGACAGACTGCAATGGTTGGAGTTAAAAATCATCATTTGTGTTTTACTGAAGAAACAAAGTCACCTACATCTTGGATGCCCTGGGGGTAAGCAGATAAACATAACATTTTTGGGTGAACTATCCCTTTAACACCAGAAAAACTTATGATGATGTAGCACCTGCAGCTCTGCATATACATCTGAAGGATACCAACAAGAATACAAACATCTTAAGTTTATTATCAATATTATTATCAGTCCTTAGTTCAATTAGTTCAATCTGATCTTAAGCCCACAGCTTGCAAGTGCAGTACAGCGCTGTATTATTTTAGATGCAAAAAGGGCATTTACAAAGGTGTCTTAAAAGCACAGTGTGGCAAGCAGGGCGGGGCCAAGAGCCGCGGGAATGGAGCGAGGCCGGTGGCGTGAGTGTCAATGAGCGTCTATGGCGGCAGACTTTAGTCAGCCCTGCTTGATTGGACCGTTTATTTCCCCATATCGGTGACAACGGATTCCTCCTTCCTCCCAGGTTTCGGCACCAATGTAACAAAGTTTAAGTTCAGGGATGGAGGCAGGAACCGGCAAAGGATCAAAGTATCTTACAAAATAAATAAACGCTACAAAATGAAAGTAAAGTGGCAGCCCCTCACGAACGACTCCCGCATAAACTAAAACAAAACAACAACATAAAGTCCAGGCCTGGTCCTCTCTCCTCCTTTTATCCTTCTGGAGCTCCTCCACGGGACTCAAGACCGGTGTGACGCACAGTTGACGCTCAGTAGCACTCAGGCCACCGGCCTCGCACCATTCCCATTGCTATCGGCCCTGCCCTGCTTTTAACAGAAACATAACATTTTTAGTGGAAATTAAATTAAAGATATGACCTCTTTGAAAGTAGAGAAAATTGCAAATCAAAAATATGAACACATTAATTTTTATCTTTTTGTTTTAACATTTTTGTTTTTGTTTTATTTTTGCATTAACATGTAGAAAAGTACAATTTAATATAATATAGTTTGAATTTANAGTGTGGTAACACTGGGAAAAAAGTCCTAGGAGGGAAAAAAACCCTTTTAAAACAACAACATAAAGTCCAGGCCTGGTCCTCTCTCCTCCTTTTATCCTTCTGGAGCTCCTCCACGGGACTCAAGACCAGTGTGACGCACAGTTGACGCTCAATAGCACTCACGCCACCGGCCTCGCACCATTCCCATTGCTATCGGCCCTGCCCTGCTTTTAACAGAAACATAACATTTTTAGTGGAAATTAAAATTAATGATATGACCTCTTTGAAAGTAGAGAAAATTGCAAATCAAAAATATGAACACATTAATTTTTATCTTTTTGTTTTAACATTTTTGTTTTTGTTTTATTTTTGCATTAACATGTAGAAAAGTACAATTTAATATAATATAGTTTGAATTTAATGCAATATTTATTTTTGGCCCATAGCTCTCAATCAAGTTTGATTTTTGGCTCTATTCGTAGTAAAACGTTTTGGCACCTCTGCAAGGAAGGCTGCAATAATCATTTGCGTTTGTTTCTGTGTAGTTATCAGGTAGAGAGTCGAGCCAGTGTTAATCATTTTGGCCGTTCTTTGCTGGGTGGTTACTGTCCTCAGTACATGCCTGACTTTGCCTTGCATGGCATCAGTTCTGATCTCAGGCTAAAACAGTGCCTTATGGCTGACCTGGAACACACTGTTCTCGTAAGTACAATTACATTTACAGTTATCACTGCATACATTAAATGATTTGTGTATGTTGAGTGTCATAATCAATCATATGACAATATTTGCACCAGTGTTTTGTCTGTTAGTTTAAGGTTTGAATTTTAGCTTTTCGAATAGACCTTGATCAGGGAAGTGCCGTATTTCATTTTTGACAGAAATGAATATGAGGAAAATGTGGGATTGAAGTACAGTGCTTTCAATGGATTTTGCTGTTGTTTAACAACATACCGATTGTTCAGCTGCATCTTTCGGACAAACAAAACATCTTTTTGTCAGTAGACAATTTTATAAAACAATTTTGAAAGTTACATGATCAATGACCTATATACAGTGCTTGTAAAGACTGTAAAGGCCCGTTCACATGAAGAATGATAAATGTACAGATAACTATATTATCATTATCATAATAGTTGTGGTGTGGACTTTGCTATTCTTTTATATTTAGAATGATTTTTAGAACTATATATTTATCATAATCTTTATAGTTATCATCCTTGGTGTGAAAGGGCCTTTAATCTATCCCTCACAGCCTTGTTTTCATCTATGTTAAATTCAATATGGCATCTAATCTGACTAAGATCTATCCCAGACATTATGAAAAAGTGTGTACCTTTGTGTGTGTGTGCAGCATCCGGCGCTGGATGAACCAGTGGCCGAGGCTCTGTGCATTGTGGCAGATACAGACCGAATGAGTGTTCAGGTGGTGACGAGTCAAAGGCGTGTGTGTGAGGGCGGGCGGATGGGCAGGGACGTGATGGTGTCCAACCTCATACACACGCTCATCACATCAGTTCTGCAGCTATATGCACTCAACATCGCAACCGATTTTGTAAGTCTCCTTAACACACAGAAATAAATTACATTTTAAAATAAATATAAAATAGAAAACATAATTAAAATATAAATTTTATAATAATAATAATACACATTATTCCTGTTTTTACTTTTAAAACTTTTTTTTTTTAAAATCAAATAAATGCAGCCTTGGTGAGCATAAAAGAATTCTTCTTTTGATCAGTAGTGTAGATTCTGATTTGTGTGTGTATACGCAAACAGTGTGTGATGCATCTGGAGGACCGGTTACAGGAGGTGTATTTTAAGAGTCGATCCTTAGCAGAATATCTAAGAGGACAAACCAGGGTCCATGTAAAAGAACTGGGGCTGGCACTGGGGTAAGATCACACTTATCTACTTATTAGGTGCGTTCACGCCATGTTGTAATTACCGCAATTACGAGATTTCAACTTGTAAAAAGCATTCACATCTTTTATTGAGCCCGTAATTACAGCTTGTAAGATTTTTCAGAATTTTCTGAGAGCTCCTAATTGTACCACCTGACTGCTGCCGATTCATTCGGTGTTGATAGTGTTGCCATAGAAACACGTTATTCCCAGTCCGAGGATGTGAACACCTCTGAACAGAACACGTGTTGTCATCTCAAGACTACGATAATTACGACATGGCATGAACGCAGCAATTGACACTAATCCTACATCCTAAATCCTAGGCTACATTATGGTATTCTAAATGCAGACCGTGTGAGAATAAAATTGCATATAGTCAAATGCATAATTTATTTTTTTTTCCCCAGGATTGAGTCCAGTGACATTCCATTGCTTGCAGCAGTGGCCAGCACACACTCGCCCTACGTGGCTCAGATCCTTCTTTAAAAAGACCAAGCAAGATTAATTTCATGTAAAGGACCAATCAGAATGTGTTCCTGTTCTGCATGGACCAGCAAGGATCTGATCATATCAGATGACCACACCAATCAAGATGCACTGTGCTCGACAACCTTTCGGAGCCGACACCCAGCCTTAATTTACCAATCAGAATGCCTTGTTTGTCCATCTGACAGTCTGTGTATGTATGTACGAGTGTGCATCTAACAAACTATCTATAGACTGAATCGGGCACCACACAAGGGACCCTTGTTAATGCTCTCCATATCTTATCTTGTGTCTTTTCAAGTCTTAAATGAAAGGGAAGACTGGATACCGCAAAGATTATTGGTGGAAAACATCACTAAGGCCAAGAATACAGAAAAGCCTCTACATTTGACCCTTCCATACAATGATGGCTCAACGCTATATATCTGAAGTCACAAAAGTGTAGTTAATTAAAAGGATAGTCCTTCCCAAAAATTTGTCATCATTTTCTTACTTTCATATCATTCCAAATCTGTGCGCATTTCTTTCTCCTGCTGGAAAAAAAAAAAAGATTTTTTTTTTTTTGCGTACAATATTAGTCTACATAATTTTGTAGACTATCCCTTTAAAGATGAGAGCATAACTATAACAATGTTTCTCTGTGAAGCACATTAGTTTACATCAGGAGCCACATTTTGTAGAATTTTTGAGACATGGCTGACCCAAAAATAACGATTCTGCCAATTTACTCACCCTCGTGTCATTCCAAATTTGCAGGACTTTTTTCTGTTAGAAGGATAACTCTTTTCCATATAATAAAAGTGAAATAAGATGGGGACTGCAGCAAAATGACAAAAAATACCATAGAATTTTTATGGTCCATAAAATTATATTCTATCTTCTAAAGTCAAGACTCGTTTTTTGAACTTTTTTGACATTTTAGAGCTTGACAGTCCTAAAAGACTGTCATCAAATGGAAAATAACAGCCAGGATAATCTTCAGAAATGTTAAATTTTTGGTTTGTCAGTCATGTGGGTTTAGAACAACATGAGGGTAAATATAAAATTGCAGGATTTTCACTTTTGGGTGAACTGTCCCTTTAAACCATTAAATTCCAAACGAATGGCACAAGCACACAACTCTGAAACCATAAAAAGGACATTTTCAATGAATTTCTGGAATTTTATTCAAGAAAAGCATTAGTTTGGTCCTGAAGAATAATTTGACAATGTAAGCCACAGCAGCATTTAGTTCCTTGTGTTGGATTTTGATCAAATCAATCAGTTTTCACAGTTTTCGTTTAATCTGGAATTTAAGTATTTTTCATAGTCCATGTTCTGCAGAAACCTCTGTGTTTGCTTTAATCTCTGAAAGATGAGAGAATGTTTACATACTGGAAAGAGGAGTAGACTGAGTGTGATATTAAATTGTGTAAATGTTCATTACTGGACAGTCCATGGATTGTGGATTACAGTATTAATCTGGTGCTACTATTATGTCAAAGGCTTACTAAAGCACATGCACACTTTTACGCTCTGTCCTTGTGAATGATTTATATTTCTTTTAGTGGTGTATTCCACTGAAAGACATACATGTCACAGCAATAGAACCCTAATAGAAGTTTGTGACGCTAGAAATTGAAAATACTTTTTTTTTATTGTTGTTGTTTATTGTTCCATTTTAAAGAGCTAGAGAAATATGATTATTTTTTATATTTTCACAGAATACTCTACCTCAAATAAAAGATCTGAAAGTGGCCTGATCTGGATTTATGGGTTTGATCAGTCAGTATCACACATCAAGAATGCAGTGCTTATATTTTCAGCAAGTATACACTTAAAAGCTGCATTTTGGATTAAAACAGGGATCTTTTACAATTTATTTTATTTTTTATTTTTTTGAACACTAAGGTTTGGCCACTTTCAGTAGTCTCTTGTTTTCATTTAGGTATGTTCCCTGCGTGGTGTTTATACTTCTGGTTGAATGTGGTTGAGTATTTTGTCTGTGACAATAGGATGTTGATATGAACAAGTGATGAATAAACAAATTGCCAGGAATTGAACAACTCTGTATTTTGTAGTTATATATCTTCTTCTTTTGCATGGTCCAGTTTGATATTGGGTTATGATAGCACCCTATTAACTTTATATAAAGATGTTTAAGCTTTTTTGATCTTTTAAGTGAGCAAATCGTTCTCGTTAACTTCACTTGTGTACTAATCATATTTCATTCACTATAGACAATTTGATTAAGGCAAGACAGTAGACAATACTACTTTCATCATGCACTGGTCAGTTTTGAGATTTTTACCTATTTTGTTTCCATAACATCCAAGAAAACATCCAAAATATTTTATTGCCAATTATTTTATTGCACTTTATTTATTTGCATCTTTAGATTTCAATCACATTTTAACACCAGACTTTATTCATTCATGGGGACTTTAATAAAGCGATTCTCTCACGTGAACTTCCAAAATACAGACAGCATGTTACTTGTCCCACCAGAGACAGTAATACACTGGATCACTGTTACACAACAATAAAGGATGCATATCACTCTGTCCCACGGGCAGCTTTGGGGCTCTCTGATCACTGTCTAGTTCATCTCATACCGACCTACAGGTAGAAACTGAAATCAGCAAAACCTGTAGCAAAGACTGTGAAGAGATGGACCACCGAAACAGAGCGGGCTTTACAATCCTGTTTCGAATGGACTGATTGGAGTGTTTTTGAAGCTGCTGCCACCGATCTGGACGAGCTCACAGAGACTGTTACATCATATATCAGTTTCTGTGAGGATTTGTGCATTCCTACCAGCACTCATCTAACTTACAACAACGACAAACCCTGGTTCACTGCAAAACTCAGACAGCTCCGTCAGGCCAAAGAAGATGCTCACAGAAATGGGGACAGAGTCTTGTACAAACAGGCTAAATACACACTGGAAAAGGAGATTAGAGTGGCAAAGAGGAATTATTCTGATAAACTTCGGAATCAGTTCTCTTCTAATGACACAGCTTCAGTGTGAAAAGGTCTGAAAGTCATCACCAACTACAAGACACCATCCCCCAGCTCTGTGGCGAATCAACACCTAGCAGACGATCTGAACGAGTTTTATTGCAGGTCTGAAAAATCACCATTCACACCTCCTGTAACCCCCGTCTCCCCCACACCTCCACTTCAGTTCAGTGAAGATGACGTGCGCCAGGTCTTCAGAAAGAACAAGAGAAGAAAGGCACGAGGCCCTGACAGCGTTTCACCAGCCTGTCTGAAAACCTGCGCTGACCAGCTGGCCCCCATCTTCACACAGATCTTCAACAGGTCACTGGAGCTGTGCGAAGTCCCCTCATGCTTCAAACGCTCCACCATCATCCCCGTCCCAAAGAAACCCAAAATTACTGGTCTTAATGACTACAGACCTGTGGCTCTAACGTCTGTGGCCATGAAGTCATTTGAAAGACTGGTTCTGGCTTATCTGAAGGACATCACTGGACCCTTACTGGACCCCCTGCAGTTTGCTTACCGAGCAAACAGGTCTGTGGATGATGCAGTCAATATGGGACTGCATTATGTTCTCCAGCATCTGGACAGACCAGGGACTTATGTGAGGATCCTGTTTGTGGACTTCAGCTCTGCTTTTAACACCATCATCCCATCACTCCTCCAGCCCAAACTAACTCAGCTCTCCGTGCCCACCTCTGTCTGTCAGTGGATCACCAGCTTCCTGACAGACAGGCAGCAGCTAGTGAGGCTGGGAAAATTCTCATCCAGCACCCGCACCATCAGCACCGGCGCCCCTCAGGGCTGTGTCCTCTCCCCACTGCTCTTCTCCCTCTACACCAACGACTGCACCTCTAAAGACCCCTCTGTCAAGCTCCTGAAGTTTGCGGACGACACCACAGTCATCGGCCTCATCCGGGATGGAGACGAGTCTGCTTACAGACTGGAGGTTGAACAGCTGGCTGTCTTGTGCAGTCTTAACAACCTGGAGCTCAAACACACTCAAGACAGTGGAGATGATCGTGGACTTCAGGAGAAACCCCCCTGCTCTCCCCCCACTCACCATCATGAACAGCACTGTGACTGCAGTGGAGTCATTCAGGTTCCTGGGCACCACCATCTCCCAGGACCTGAAGTGGGACATTCACATTGAGTCCATTGTGAAAAAGGCCCAGCAGAGGTTGTACTTCCTTCGCCAGCTGAGTAAGTTCAACCTACCACAGGAGCTGCTGAAACAGTTCTACTCTGCCATCATTGAATCCGTCCTTTGCACTTCAATTACCATCTGGTTCAGCTCAGCTACCAAATCTGACCTCAGAAGACTACAGAGGGTAGTCCGGTCTGCTGAGCGAATCATTGGCACAACCCTCCCCACTCTCCAAGAACTGTACTTATCCAGAGTGAGAAAAAGGGCAAAGAAAATCACTCTGGACCCCTCACATCCAGCACACTCCCTCTTTGAACTGTTGCCATCTGGTCGACGCTACAGAGCCCTGAGCACCAGAACGACCAGACACAGGAACAGTTTCTTCCCTCAGGCAATCCATCTCATGAACACTTGACAAACACGGAACACACAACACTATTACACATTATTTACTTAAAACACTTATTTATATTTCAAATTTGCTTTTTAAATTATATTGTTTTTTGCTTTTTTTGCACTTTGTCTATCTTGTATATTTGTATATTATTATTTTATTCTTTTTATTATCTGTGTCTTGTCTTGTCGCTGTTACTCTGTTGCACTGTGGAGCTTCTGTCACTAAAACAAATTCCTAGTATGTGTAAACATACCTAGCAATAAAGCTCTTTCTGATTCTGATTCATAAGACAGTGGTTTTCAATCCTGGTCCCAGCTCGTTAAATGCTCCATGAACTGAACTGAGTGTGTCAAATAAGAGAGACAGAAAATGTGCAGAGCGGTGCGTCCCCAGAACCAGGATTGAAGTAAAAAGCATAACACCGTATAAAAGCGGGTTAAACTCTTGAGCACGAGAGAGTTTCACTCGCTATTATACAGGATTCTGCTTGTGACGTCATGACGAGGAATTTTAGAACGTGTAGAACTTTTGACTGGTTCATCTCTTATTGTGCCAATGTAGTTTACAAACAGTGATTAAAAAAAAACACTGTGAATCAAATATAACATTTTTGTTTGATGTTTACAGCTGTTTGGGGTTTATTTTATGGCACCAAAATCTTTTTTACTTTACAGTAGGTTACCGAAAGGCTAAATATGTAACATAATGTCTACAAACCCGATTTCAAAAAAGTTGGGACACTGTACAAATTGTGAATAAAAAAGGAATGCAATAATTTACAAATCTCATAAACTTATATTTTATTCACAATAGAATATAGATAACATATCAAATGTTAAAAAAAGTGAGACATTTTGAAATGTCATGCCAAATATTGGCTCATTTTGGATTTCATGAGAGCTACACATTCCAAAAAAGTAGGGACAGGTAGCAATAAGAGGCCGGAAAAGTTAAATGTACAGTACATATAAGGAACAGCTGGAGGACCAATTTGCAACTTATTAGGTCAATTGGCAACATGATTGGGTATAAAAAGAGCCTCTCAGAGTGGCAGTGTCTCTCAGAAGTCAAGATGGGCAGAGGATCACCAATTCAACCAATGCTGCGGCGAAAAATAGTGGAGCAATATCAGAAAGGAGTTTCTCCGAGAAAAATTGCAAAGAGTTTGAAGTTATCATCATCTACAGTGCATAATATCATCCAAAGATTCAGAGAATCTGGAACAATCTCTGTGCGTAAGGGTAAAGGCCAGAAAACCATACTGGATGCCCATGATCTTCGGGCCCTTAGACGGCACTGCATCACATACAGGAATGCTACTGTAATGGAAATCACAACATGGGCTCAGTAATACTTCCAGAAAACATTGTCGGTGAACACAATCCACCGTGCCATTCGCCGTTGCCGGCTAAAACTCTATAGGTAAAAAAAGAAGCCATATCTAAACATGATCCAGAAGCGCAGGCGTTTTCTCTGGGCCAAGGCTCATTTAAAATGGACTGTGGCAAAGTGGAAAACTGTTCTGTGGTCAGACGAATCAAAATTTGAAGTTCTTTCTGAAATGGCCAGTCCAGATCTTTCACTTATAGAAAACATTTGGCACATCATAAAGAGGAAGATGCGACAAAGAAGACCCAAGACAGTTGAGCAACTAGAAGCCTGTATTAGACAAGAATGGGAAAACATTTCACTTCCACATCGTTGCATTCTGTTTTTATTAACAATTTGTACAGTGTCCCAACTTTTTTGGAATCGGGTTTGTACTTCTAATTATTCTTTAACAGTTTAACTAATCAAGAGCAAAATAAAAAAAATATGTTTATGTATATTATATGATATATATGATGAGGGGCAGTCGTGGCCTAATGGATAGAGAGTCGGACTTGTAACCCAAAGGTCATGGGTTCGAGTCTCAGGTCCGGCAGGGATTGTCGGTGAGGGGAGTGAATGTCCAGCGCTCTCCACACCCTCAATACCACGACTGAGGTGAGACCCTTGAGCAAGGCACCGTACCCCCAACTGCTCCCCGGGCGCCGCAGCAATGGCTGCCCACTGCTCCGGGTGTGTGTGTTCACGGTGTGTGTTCACTGCTGTGTGTGTGTGCACTTGGATGGGTTAAATGCAGAGCACAAATTCCGAGTATGGGTCACCATACTTGGCCACATGTCACTTCACTTCACTTATGATAAAAATGTATTTTTGACCAGTTTTATAACATTTTTGTTCCTGAAATCCACCCTTCTGATGGGATCAGTATAATCCAGATTTTGTTTGATCAAATGTATCCCAATCTTGCTAAAAAATTTGGAACAACACAAACTGATGATTTTATCCAAATCAAAACCAAGATTGGATTTTGTGATCTAATCTGATTTCAGAATCCCTTTATCCTTTTTGAACAACCCATTTTCAAGATTTTATCCAATTCGATAGCCAAAATCCAATCAGATTACTTTTGAACAACTGGCCCCTGATCTCAATCCAATAGAGTAGCCTATATTTGGGATGTGATAGAACGAGATATTTACATCATGCATGTGTAACAGACAAAGTTTAGATGGGTATTATTACCAGTGGCAGTTCCTAATGATATACTGCATTTTATGATACTAAAATACACAAATATGACATTTTAAAATAATTTATAAATAATGACAGTGTGAATTAGGAGTTTATGAATGAATGAACAGGGACTTCAGTATGTAATATGACTGACTTTTTTAAATTCTGTGTAGGCTATACAATGGAAGTCAGTGGTAACCAAAATTTTGGTTTACCAACAATCTTCTAAATATCTTCTTGCAGAAGGTAGAAAGTAACACAGGTATGAAAACTACACGAGGGTGAGTAAATGATGGCAGAATTTTCATTTTTGGTAAAGTATTTCTTTAAAAAAATCACAGGAGCGCTATTCAGACACTCTCCAGTACAGTAGGTGGCGGAATGAGATTCGTGTTCATATTGCTCCTAGATATGAGAAGACGCGCCTGGGCAGCTGATGCGGTCTCCCCTGACCCGTCTTTATTGTATGTCTAACTCCATAGGCTAACTATCATGGGCAGTTTTTTCATGTATTTTTGGATGGTAACAAGAGGACAAACCCGGACTCTCTGAAGACGCATGAGATAGACGTGAAAAGTAAGTGTGTTTTAGGACTATGTGAGATAACTGAGCTAGCAGCTAACAGAATAGCATCTATCCTCCAGCATAACTAACGTACTTGCTTAATTTATTAATTGCACCTTTAAACTATGAGCTGCTATCAGTTTGATCGCATCTCTACATATGAATCGTTTTCCTTTTGTACACATAAAATGTTTTAATAGGACACCCAGACAAGCTTTACATAAAAGTCGTTTTTTGTCTTATTTTGCGGTACGTGCGGATTTATTGTGTTAACTAGTGACTTTATGTTTGAAAAGGATGTAAATGACATTTTTGTGTCATACTAGAGTTTTGACGCAAATGTTTTGCTCTTCTCTGATTTTAGTTTAACGCAAACTACTGATGTGTATCTGTCAGTAGATGTGCTCATAACTTTACCACTTGCAGAATTCACCATGGTAACCATAGCTTCCGCTGTACAGTTACTACCATAAAACAAATTAAACAAGTTAGCAGAGAGATTCTGAAAGATACTTACTGTTTTTAATGTGATGATAAGGTGGAGACATCGTATTGTATAACGTTAGTAGGTTTACTGTAGATTGTAGTAAATGTGGTATTTTGCTGTAAACTATTGTTATCATTGTATAGTTTTTTTTTTATGGGACATTCAATAATAAATAATAATAATATAATAACGACAATAAATATAATTGTAAGCAGCAATTACTGGGCCAAGCACAAAAAAAGCAGTTATGCAAGCATGACTGGGAGCTTCAGAGCAACTGCAACAACTACTGCAACATTTTTAGATTATTTTAGTCAAAATGGCTGAAAAATAACAAATACAATCACTTGAAATATGATTAAATTGCTTAACACTTTTGACTTTTGGTGGTGGTGTTACCAAATTGATGTTGAGTGGTCAGTGTGAGGAGTTTGGTGTCAATATGTGAAAGCATTGCAGAGTTAAAGGTGCCCTAGAATTAAATATTGAATTTACCTTGGCATAGTTGAATAACAAGAGTTCAGTACATGGAAAAGACATACAGGGAGTTTCAAACTCCATTGTTTCCTCCTACTTATATAAATTTCATTTATTTAAAAGACCTCCGAAGAACAGGCGAATCTCAACATAATACAGACTGTTAGTAACAGTCGGGGTGTGCGCCCCCAATATTTGCATATGCCAGCCCATGTTCAAGCCATTAGACAAGGGCAGGACGTCTGGATGTGCACAGCTGAATCATCAGACTAGGTAAGCAAGCAAGGACAATAGCGAAAAATGGCAGATGGAGCAATAATAACTGACATTATCATGATATTTTTAGTGATATTTGTGAATTTTCTTTCTAAATGTTTCGTTAGCATGTTGCTAATGTACTGTTAAATGTGGTTAAAGTTACCATCGTTTATTACTGTATTCACGGAGACAAGACTCATTATTTTCATTTTTAAACACTTGCAGTCTGTATAATTCATAAACACAACTTCGTTCTTTATAAATCTCTCCAACAGTGTGTAATGTTAGCTTTAGCCACGGAGTACCATCAAACTCATTCAAAATCAAATGTAAACATCCAAATAAATACAATACTCACATGATCCGATGTATGCATGCAGCATGCATGACGAACATCTTGTTAAAGATCCATTTTGAGGGTTATATTAGCTGTGTGAACTTTGTTTATGCTGTTCAAGGCAAGCGCGAGCTCCGGGGGCGGGGGAGCACGAGAATTAAAGGGGCCGCAACCTGTATCGGTGCATAGTTAATGATGCCCCAAAATAGGCAGTTAAAAAAATGAATTAAAAAAAATCTATGGGGTATTTTGAGCCAGTGTTAATTTCGTTGACGAATAATTTTCATCATAATTTTCGTCAACGACATTTTTTCACGGACGAAAACAAGATGATGACTTAATAAAAATGTGTTTTGAATGACTAAAACTATGACTAAAATCTACTCTAATTTTCGTCAATGAATAAAAACGAGACAAATATGAAAGAGAGGGATGATTTGGGAAGATATCCAGTCAGGACTGCTGTCCTGTGTAGAAGATGCGCACATGTGAAGTGTAACGTGCTGATCTAACCGCGGGAAACGCGGCGCTGTTGCGCGCTCTACAGGCTCGTCCAGCAGTGCAGACTGCAGACATTTCAGAATAAGAGTCACGGTGTATTTCGGGATGGTTTATAATGATTTTTTCCTGGTCATTGTTATTTTGTGTACACAAACTGTATTTAATTTAATTTCTATTCAATTCATAGTAAACTACTGTATCTTCTGTCACAGGAAGGAAAGACTAAGAACATTATTTGACACATTAATCAATATATTTTACAAGTATAAGGGTTAACTAAACCTAAAACCAAAGAAATCTTCATTACTTGAAGTAAACGTTAACTGAAATAAAAAATAAATATATATAAAATGTAAAAGCTTTAGCTTAACCTGAGGTATTAAAATAACAAACAGAAATAAAAACTTATAGACATTTTAAAGCAAATACTAAAAGACAAACTCAAAAAATTACTAAAACTTAAATTACAATGAAAACAGAAAAACTAAAAATCAAATCTAATAAAAATTTTAAACGAAAACTATAATAGTACCTCAATGATAAGTGTGTCAATCCCTGAAAAGTACTGAATTTTGCTCTTTCGTGTCTTTTTGCACTTGAACGGTCAAAAAACGTCCGCTTTGGCGAGCAAAGTACAGTTGGGTGAACATAAACAGTTTGGGGAATATGCAGGCCTACCTATATCAGTGCATAGGATCTATGTATTGTTAGAGAAATGTTTAATGCATTACAATTTAACTAAATTGAATTTTAGTCGACTAAAATCTTATATTTAGTCGACTAAAACTAGACTAAAACTAAAACAATTTCCGATGACTAAAATATGACTAAAACTAAATGGCATTTTAGTCAAAAGACTATGACTAAAACTAAATTAAAATTTGCTGTCAAAATTAACACTGTTTTGAGCTGAAACTTCACAGACACATTCAGGGGACACCTTAGACTTATATTACATCTTTTAAAAAGAAGTTCTAGGGCACCTTTAAAGGATTAGTTTGCTTTAAAATGAAAATTACTCCATGATTTCTTTCAGACGAATACAATTAATATTAATACAATTAATTCTTAATAATCACCCTGATGCTCCTAAGCTTTATAATGGCAGTGCTTGGAAACCACCTGTTTGAAACTCAAAAAAGTGCATCCATCCATCATAAACATACTCCACACGGCTCCGGGGGGTTAATAAAGGCCTTCTGAAGAGAAGTGATGCGTTTGTGTAAAAAAAAAATCCATATTTAACACGTTATAAAGTAAAATAACTAGCTTCTGCCAGACCGCCTTCCATATTCAACTTACGAAAAAAGCGTAACTGACTGATTGAATACGGAAGGTGTAGGATGTAGCGTAAGCGTTTTGTACTGCGAGAGGCATTACAGAGCAGAACGCAGAAAATGCAGTCTACGTGGGCCTTTACAGCCTCAGAATCAGCTTGGCACCATGCCATCAAATTTGTTGATGTGTCATTTGAGAACAGTTTGGTCAATCAAGAAGCTTTAAATAACTTTTTGCTAGCATGGTCTGAAGATGATAAAAGCCGATTATGGTTAAAATCAGACCAACAGTCTAGGAGGAGTTTGAAAAAGTAGGTTTTCAACGAAATTCAAAATGGTGGACACTGGACAGTAGGGTTGCACGGTATATTGGTGCTATGATAGAATGGCAATACTAAAGCTTAAAAAAAATGGCAATGCCAGTATTAGAGACTCCTAATTTGCTGTGGTTAATGTTCAGACTGCCCACTATCTTGTGTGCCAAATTCCATCATTTTCCCGGAGGCGGTTCTATTGGCTGCCATAGACTTCAATAGCGGAAGAAGGAAGAATAACAAGAACAGATGTCTTTGTCTGTAAGTTGCTGTGTGAACAATTTCAAGACTCCCACCTGTAAGTAAATGCGGTTGACAATCCCAAAAACTGACAGTGTGAACATGGCCTTATAGTTTTTTTCTCTTCTCCCTTTTAGGAGAATGAGGGGTCTGGTTAGTTAAACTGAATAATCTTTCAGGAAACTATTGATTGTTTTGAGTCGTTTGCTATTTACTGTATTACGTGGTTTGATCAGATTTAGTGTTTTTGCTACCACAGGACAGGAAATATGTTGGTGTTTATTTGATTTATTGTCTTGTTTTTTTTATAATATTGCTACATTCTAGTCTTTATTTGGATTTTTTGGAAATATTTCTTGTTTGCTTGCATATTAAGGACTATTTTTTACATTTTATATTTATGTCTGTAGAAAACCAATAATAAACCAATATGAATAAGCCAAAATGAAAAGGATTCCCTGTTAATGTTTTTTTTTTCTACTCACCATTGTTTTAGCACTTTAGTCCACAAACCCTTAGAAGCATACCTGTCAACACAGCTCTCCTACGCACAGTGTATACGTTAGCATCCGAATTTACTCACTCCTTGCAGATATAGTGCACTCAAATGCTATACACTATATAGGAGGGTCATTCTACAGAAACGTCCACTTTTGGTATGGCAAGATGTCTTAAAATGTATTTCTTTTTCTAACATTTAAACTTACACCACATTATTAGATTACCCTTTGACTTTATGAATAAACATAAATGAAAGCTTAATGATTTTTCTTTTTTTTTTGTGCATTTATTTAAAGACCGCATGTACCATTTTTTTTTTTTGTCACTGGTGTTACCTTACTCCTCTGGCAATTTTAAACGTTTTTATGAAAAATTATTCTACATTTTTTCAGCACATGCAGTTACAGAAAAATAATGATAATGCAAAAAATAAGGAGGTTGTGTTTTTTTGTTTGTTTTTTTAATCGGGTTAGTTAAAAGTGTGATTGAATGATGTTAGTTAATTTGCACAACTATGTATTTGCTATAACAATGAAAATATTTTAAAAACTGTTATAAATAAGTAATGATGCAATCTTTAAATCTTAATTATTGAGTGTAGCAGAATTCAATGGATGTAAAGTTATCATGTCACATATGACACATTTTATTTAATGTGACAAAAAAACAGTAACACCAGTGACACAATGAATCACCAGTGACGTATACATAAGACCAAAGATCCTTATTCTTAAACTATAATTAAGTAGATGGGACAAAATTTTTACATTTTGTATACAAATCAAAGACTTATCATTGACATTTAGTGAAAGCAGTCAGTAAAAGATCATAAACAACATTTTAAAAATGTCTGTAAAATACGCTGTCCGTAAAAGTCGCTGCTTCTCAGCTGCACTCAATTTAACCATATACCCTCAATTTAGTCACAACTGCCCAAAAAAGGATTAACAATGAGAAAGAAAAGTTAGAATCATGTAATCTTAGTGCTATTTTATGAAAAGAACTAAATGAATAGCTTTGAATAAAGTTTATCTATAAACGGGTAACACCAGTGACAGGAACACAATTTTCATGAAAAATGCATTTTACAAAATGGCTGCTGCAAGTATCAAACCACATGTTGTCAGTCATGGTATACTCACTAAATTACGTAGTTTAATCCATTTGTATTCTAGTTTTTTAAAATTTCCTAACAATAAAGTAGGTCATACCAGTAACTTCAACTAAAAGCTTCATATGAAATTATGATTTTCTAATTAAAATTTCTGATAACTGAAAAGAGATAGAGGACTTTCTATTGGCCTTTCTTCATTGATCTTCAGGAAGTCAAGTGATGTCATCAGTGTGATTTATTTATTTATTTATTTATTTATTATTATTTTTTTTTTCAAAATAAGATATTTTTGTTAAAGGTAACATCAGTGAAACAACTCCTGGGACCACTATATTCATTATATATTTTATAATATTTATTCAGCATTTAGTTTTTTTTATGTCATTTACATAATATATTTGATAGTTATGTATACATTATTGTATTTTAAATGGTAGATGTACATGACTGTGGGGGCGAGCACTTCTGTGACGCTTGGAATTTTCATAATTAATTAAAAAACAAAAATTGCCACATTGATGGCTCAAGAAGGTGTAATTGTTCAAATAACATATTGTTTCATTTTAAAATATAAAAAAATTGTCATCCTAAAGTGTTTTTCAAGCGTAATATTTCTGTAAAGGCTATAGGATAGAAAAGTGGACGTTTCTGTAGAATGACCCAGGAATTAGTAAACGAGTGAGCGGTTTCAGACACAGCTAATAGGCGTTTCTCAATACCAAGTTCGCAAAGTTCGGACTTGCGTCCTTGGTAGTTAGGACTTGGCAAGTTCGAATCAGGAGAACGAACTCCCGTGATTGCGTACTTGATAACGTCACTCAGCTCGCTCTGGCTTCTCCGGTTATCTCTGTATGTATATTTTAGGTAACAATAAAACGAAATGTGTTATAAAACACCACTCTGCCTCTTTTCGTTTTATTTAAAAAACAAACAAACAAAAAACATATTAATAGCCTCACAAATGTGGTTCAGGCAACTTGTTCATTGATTATCTTCAATGTCTGCATATAGCCTATAGTATTTATAACAAAACGAAATATTAAACAACCCTGCCTCTTTTAGTTTACATTTCAAAAATATTAAACATATGTGCATACTCTGATTATCTTCACTGTAATAAAATGAAATATAACATAAAACACAACCCTGTCTCTTTTTGTTAAATGTCAGTTTTAATGATCAATAATAGCTATTATAAAAGGTAGAAGAATATACAATAAGAAATAAAGCAAACTATTCAGTCAAGCGTACAAAGTCAGCGCTCTAGTAGGCTACAACGGTAAAGTTAAATAGCCTAAATATATAAAGTTATGAAACGTCACTTTTCCCTCAGCCAAAACTATTTGCCACGGAACAAATTATAGATTCATGAGACCAAAGATCAACCGTTAGATATAAAAAAGACGAATTATCTCATGTTTAACCACTACAGACATCAGGGCCAGCGGCAAACGTCAGAAGAGCCGAGGTAAGGCTGTTCTCGACAGGGTACATGAGCGCTAAGCGCCCGGTGATCGCCTGGATCTCACAACCAGGGGCGGCGCTAGCAATTTTGGGCCCTATGAAAGAATTTGAGATTGGGGCCCCTACCGCACCAAACATACAAGTCAACCTAGCAATCCAAAATCTTTGTCTGCAATTTAATAATAATGACCTATTACATTTGCTATTGCTTTTGACCACTAGGTATCAGTATTTAGTCAGAGACCTCCCATGGCTGTAGCTAGCTCTAGCAGATGATTTATTATGCAAATGTAAACGTAATAGAAAAATACAGTACAGTAATCAAATATTCATATTCGTACATTCTGAAACAAAACAAATTGTTTAGTCAAAAATTCAAGAAGGTCCATATTCTAAAGCTCTAACTTGTACTCGGCCTTAAAATAACATAGTTCTTGTAATTGTTAACTATAGCATTGGTTACAATAAGGATACAATTACAGGTAAGACCTTTTTTTCTTTTATCTTTTTACAGCATTTGTTATGAAAAATAGCAACATAGTTTAGAAACTAGAGCTACAACATGCCACAGCTGTAATATAAATCTTTAGTGAAACATCTATTCCCTTAACAGAATATCTAATATAAATTCTACAAAATTTGCCACAGTAAATACAACATGATAAATTCTAGTAAATGTGGTCTTCATGAGTTTAAAAAGCTTGCAGAATGATGTTTTCCCCCCTTTTCATCAGTCATTTTAGTGGCTGTTTTAGATCATGTTCGACTTTCTCCGTAGCGTTTTACTATCCTCAATGGAATCCAAATGGTTTGCACATTTCATCATCAGCGTCGCATAGGAACGGCTCGTGCAAATATTAACACTTTTGGAGCCCCCGGATGAACGCGTTTACGGTGATTTGCTCGGCACTCATGCAAAATTAAACAATTGGGCTTCAGTCACACAGTCATATTGCGCAGGCAATATCCGTTCAATTCGTAAAGCTTATAAAAGCTCAGAACGCGCGATGTACAATTAATTAATAGTCTGATTCTACGTTTCGGCGTGGGCGTTCAGAATACCGGCAACATGTGACAAGTACCGGTGCGCGAGAAGTGTACCGGCCCACTTCGAGCACTGACTGTTACTACTAGGGCTGCACGATTAATCGTAATTGAATCGAAATCGCGATTTGACTTTAGTGCGATTATGACATAGCAAAGGCTGCGATTTTTAATTATATAAATATGTACACAGCGTGTTAGTGAAGAGCTGCTCTGTGATCAGTAGTAAATGACGCTCCATCTGAGAGCTTTGCATTAGAAAAAAAAACACACATCAAATATACAAACTTTCCAAACATGAGAAGCCTTTATGAACTTCTTTTCTAATAAAAGACAACATTTAATGTGTTTTTACTCCAAACTCACTTCATAACGTCAGTTGAGTGTTTGAAATAGCATTTTGATTAGCATTGGATTATAAATATACTTTATTATTATGGAAATACCCATATACCCATACCCATGAAGAAAACATATAAATCACGTATTGTTGTAGTTGTCTGTTTATTTTATTCATACCTATTCATATTTATATTTATTCTACCTTCTTTTTATTCAGTCACAGCGATATCATGATGCCCATTGGGGATGTCCTGGAACAGCGTTTGTTATATTGCGTATATTTGGGGTATCTGCTCAAGGGCGCCCTCCGGCGTCCAGTATGAAAGACATGTTTAGTGCCGAGTACTTGAAGTAAAGCTCACTCAATCCTATTCAGGGTAAAAATAGGAAAAATAATTCCTCTCTAAAGAACTTTGAGGGAAACATATAATCAATTTTTTTCTCCAGCATACATAAGTGTACAGGGTTTTTTCCCCCACGGTGGATGCATAAGAGGCACGTAGTTTATATTAAATACATGGACTCCATTTTTGATTTTGCATACTTCCTGACAAACATAAAGAAATTATTGAGACAGATTTTTATCATAATAATATAATATTTGATAATAAATCCTTAGACCTTTCTAATGATTTAGACATACTGCTTGCATGTTAATAGGTAACCACATGTTGTCATACAAGTTTTAATTTTATTTTCTAATTATTATAGTTATATTTATAATTAAATACTAATGCTAAATACTTTAATAATGAAAGTTATTACAACAGTAATATTTCTTATTTGGTTTAGAATTTTTATTTAGCAATAATAATACAAATAATTAGTCAAAATAATATATTAGCACAAAATTTCGGGCCAAATTGTGCAGCCCTACAAACAAGCAAAACAAGCCTGGTATTGTTTATANATGTCTGAATAATGATAATAATAATAAAAATAATAAGTCAAAATAATATATTAGCACAAAATTTCGGGCCAAATTGTGCAGCCCTACAAACAAGCAAAACAAGCCTGGTATTGTTTATTAATATTTTTTTCATTTGTTTTATAAAATCGCATTTTAAATCGCAATTTTAACCAAAAAAAATCGCAATTAGATTTTTTTTCTCCAAATCGTGCAGCCCTAGTTACTACTAATAAAACCGATCTCTGGGGGCCCCAAAAGTGCGTGGGCCCTTTGAATCATCCTAACTCCCCTCCCCCCCTTAAGCCGGGTTCACACTGTGCGATTTATAATAGTCCTTTACGATGGTTGCTTGTCAGACTGTACAAACATGGTCCTCATGTCACACTGTGGGATCTCAGTCGTCATTTATGTCAAATTGTATGACATTTATGATGCGTTAAAAACGGATGATGTAAAACTTGTCTGAGTTTTACATCATCAACCCATACACGTTCGGTGACTCTGAGCTGCATTAGATGCGGGACTGAAATGGTGGCTAACAAAGACATCTCTAGTGTTAATTTTGATCACAGCTTGTCTTGAAAAAAGAAGACAATTTGACGTTCCTCGTAGGAGAAGTCACACTGGAGGACTGTGCGCCAGATTTCGTCGGAGGTAAAATTTGATCGCAACAGTCATTAACCGGCTGTCTGTGAACATGTCAAACTAGCGATCAAAGACTACAGATTTTAGTCTAGGATTATAGGAATCTTTTAGGATTTGCAAGATTTGTCTCAGACGACCAAATCGTGGCCAAAATCGCACAGTGTGAACCAGCCTTTAGCGGCGCCCCTGCTCAAAACTCCGATAATAGATCAAATTTTCAGAAAGGTGCTATCTTTATCAATAAACCACAAATTTGAGCTTTAAACCAGTACATTCTCGCCTGAAAAACTCTTAAAACTACATATCATGACATAATAACAGTAATATGTTTAAATTAGACGGTTTTGTGTGAGATGGTTTTTGTTCTGGGATACCTGGCTGTCTCAAGTCTGCACAAGCAAAGAATATACACTAACAAGAAGCGACACTCAATAGAACGTTCCATTGCAATGCCGGCGCCCAGTAGCAGCCCTGCGTTTCCGCCATTTTGTGGTGAAAGCGAGTCGGCAGTCCACTAGTTTCTATGGCAATATCAGCTGCTTTGTTAAAAAAAAAACTTACATTAAAGCTAAAATACAACCTGAATGATGACAACACAGAATAAAATACTATCACTAGTGATCATAAAATCTTTTTAACAGTTTAGTTTACAGACGTTGTGTTTAAGTCTTCCACTTTTTTCACAAAACCTTTGCTCTTTAGGAACCCAGTCAGTTTGGATTTTAAAATTCTTTAAAAGATCTAGTATTAGCATTAGGCTTATAAACACTGAATTAATACCAACATATGAAATTAAATTAAAGACATGCATCAGAAAAATTAGGAATGTTGGACAATAAATATATGAGTATAACAGCTTGATTTTGCAGTGTTGTCTAATGTCCATTGAAGCAAAAGTGTCCAAAAGTGGGAATTATGCGATAACGGACACAGCAATGCGTCATGTGTTATAAGATCATTATGTTTGTAGCGTGATCCATTAAAACGTACAATATATATATACAGTGGGTACGGAAAGTATTCAGACCCCCTTAAATTTTTCACTCTTTGTTATATTGCAGCCATTTGCTAAAATCATTTGTTCATTTATGGACACACAGCACCCCATATTGACAGAAAAACACAGAATTGTTGACATTTTTGCAGATTTATTAAAAAAGAAAAACTGAAATATCACATGGTCNGTACCCACTGTATATATTTCAATTCAGACCTAGTGATACTATTATTACTATTACTCCACTAGGTCTGAAATATATTGTTTGCTGCAAACATGATCTTAAATTTATTAATTATTAATTTACTATTAATGAATGTGTAAAGTTGCATAAAATGGAAATACTCAATAAAGTAGTCTAACTACGTTACCTCAGATGGTTGAATGGTTGGATTCCACAACTGGTAAAATAAAACATATATAAGACAATACAACATTTACTGTAGGAGCCATACAATTAACTGTTGACTTAATTTAAAAAACTGTTCTATTGCGCTTCTGATTTGGCAGTGAAATTTGCTGATTTTGGGTGCGTAAGATGTGAAGGATTCTATGGTCCAGTTAGTATTTTCACCCCATAATGGTGGCTGCGCTACCGGAGCTCCATCTAGTGGCTGTTACCCAAAAATTATCAGAGTGTCGCCTCTTGGGTTCTATACTCTTTGGCACAAGTCACCAATCGATGCATCCTCGAGAAAAGGGGTGGATCAAGAACACATCCGGGGATTTGAACTGTACTTGGCTAGATGTGAACTTTAAAATAGGAACAGTATTTGGACAGCGACTGATGTTTCGCAAGTCCACAAGAACACAAGTACAGACAAGAACGCATATTGAGAAATGGCTAAATGACTTCACTAGATGTTACAGCTAATAAAAAAATTTAAAAAAAGGGAAAAATAAGATGTTACAGCTAATGTTCTATATACTGCCACCTGCTTTACCGGAGGGGAATGTAGCAAACATATCAAACATATGCCCAGTGGGATTTGTTTTTTTATAGAAAGATTAAAAATACAGGAGAAATACGGGAAAATATTTAAACGGGATGATGATGAGATAGAATGGTAAAATACGGGAAAAACAGGAAGGTTGACAGGTATGCTTAGAAGCCTGATTCTGTATACTATGCTGGATTACGTCTGCACTGAAAAATTGTAGTGTAGAAACTATTTTCAACAATTTTGCTAGTAAATTTCACACATAATTACAAGACAAATGGCAAGTAACACATTAAATTAAACTTGAAATTGTGAAGTAAAAATCTGAAGTACTTTCTTGTGAGACATACTCCAATAATCCTGTTTTATTTACAACCTCAAAAAATGTACAGTGTAGTCCGTATTGCTTGAGCATTAAAGGATTAGTCCAATTTTAAATTAAAGTTTCCTGATAATTTACTCACCCCCATGACATCCAAGATGTACATGTCTTTCTTTCGTCAGTCGAAAAGAAATTAAGGTTTTTGATGAAAAAATTCCAAGATTATTCTCCTTATAGTGGACTTTAATGACCTCAAGACGGTTAAAGGTCAAAATTACCGTTTCAGTGCAGCTTCAAAGGGCTTTAAACGATACCAGACGAGGAATAAGGGTCTTATCTAGTGAAACGATCGGTCATTTTCGAAAAAAATAAAACTGTATATGCTTTATAAACACAAATTATCGTCTTGCACGTGCTTCCGCTTTCCTCAAAAAGCTTATGCCGTATGTCCTATGCCTTCCCTATTCTACTTACGGAAAAAAACTAAACTGGCATCGCGTTCATTCCGTAAGTAGAATAGTGGACTAATCCTTTAAATATTTCCTCATCTTAACATTTCTCTTACATATCTATTCCTTATTTGTTCTCAGGTCATGGATTTCCCAGGGCACTTTGAGCAGATCTTCCAGCAGTTGAACTACCAGCGGCTGCATGGACAGCTGTGTGACTGTGTGATCATGGTAGGCAGCCGTCATTTCAAGGCCCACCGCGCTGTGCTTTCCGCCTGCAGTACGCATTTCCGAGCCCTGTTTACTGCTGCTGAGGGAGACGCCAGCACGAGGATGATCCACCTGGACTCAGAGGTGGTGACAGCTGAAGCATTTGCTGCTCTCATGGACATGATGTACACATCCACGCTGATGCTAGGAGAGAGTAACGTTATGGATGTCTTGTTGGCTGCTTCTCATCTGCATCTAAATGCTGTAGTGAAAGCCTGTAAGCACTACCTTACGACTCGCACTCTGCCCATGTCTCCTCCGGCAGACCGTGGTGGTCAGCATCACGCTGAGCAGCAACAAGCAGCAGCGGCTGCAAACTCTCATCTCCAGCGCTCATTTCTGCTGCAACAGCTCGGTTTGAGCTTGGTCAGTTCTGCCCTTAGTGGGGCTGAAGATGGGGGAACAGGGACCGGGAGGAGAACAGGTTCAGGGTGCGGTAGCGGGTTAGTGGATCAGCATGGTTCTCACCCGACACGCCGTTTCCTGAAGCGCAAACAGCCCTTGTCCATGATCGCTCCGGAGCGGGGGAGGCCACGCCTCTCCTCACAGATGGAGGGGATTGTGGGGGAATCGGAGGGCCGAGAGGGTGGAGAGGAGCTTCTGTCTCCAGATTCCCACAGTAAGATGGTGGATGAGGTCATTGCTGGGGTCATTCCGAGGGATGAGCAAGATGAGTACCGAAGGGGACTGACCCATGAAGACATGCAACTTCCCAGCCAGTCAGATGGAGGCAGGGGAGCAGGACCGGAAAAAACGTTGCTGTTGCCGCATAAAGAGGAGTACCCTGATGCGAGCCATCACCATAGCGAGGGGATAAAGATAAAGACTGGAGGTGAGGAAGAAGAGGAGCAGCAGCAGCACATGCAGGTCGTGGTGAAGAGTGAGCCACTGAGTTCTCCCGAGGCTGTCGATGAGACTAGCGATGTTACCTCTCAGGCAGAAGGGAGTGACCAGGTAATTGTTTTTGATACTAAGCTAGCGGGACTGTAACATATTTTGTTGCTAGATTTTTAGGCACACATGATTTGTGAGTGTTTTGCCAAATTGTCCCAGCTAAGTTAGTATTTTGGTTCCTGAATTTCCTCATGAAACAAACCGCATACCTTTCCATATTAGAAAAAGTAATATTCATTGTAGATCTATAACCATTTTCAAAAGGAAATACTGTAATTTATGATTTTCTTCATATATTGTTCCTGAAAAAAATTTATATACACTACCATTCAAAAGTTCAGTGTCAGTAAAATTTATTTTTGAAAGAAATGAATACCTTTCTGAAGGATCATGTGACACTGAAGACTGGAGCTGAAAATTGCCATCGCAAAAATAAATTACATTTTAAAATATATTAAAATAGAAAACAGTTATTAATAATAATAATATTTCACAATTTTACTGTTTTTGACAATTTATTTTTTGACCATTCTAGTAGATAGGAGCCATACTTCTATGCGTATTGCCTTCTTAGAAAATAGTTGCCAGGGTGTTACCAAGATGGACTTTGTAAATATTTAGTAAATACTAGTACTTACTTATACTTAGTATTAGTAAGTACTAGTACTTTGTAAATAATACTTAGTATTATTAAGTAGTTAGTACTTTGTAACATGGGTGGGCGATAAACCGATACAGATTAGACACGATAAAAAGATTGATTAGTAGAGATTTTGGACTGTCTTATTTATCGCGGTTACACTCACGTGACGTTGCTGTGCTAGTACGCAGTCACAAAAGCTTATAGTTTACATGCATTTAAAGTATTTCAGTTTAAAAACAAGTGTTTTTAAACCGTTGAAGCACAGTAAGCAGCAAAAGAAAACTCATTTCGCTATATGCACGTGCTTTCAGAGAGTTTCTCAGCGCTGTCAGAGAGTTTCTCAGCGCTGTCAGAGAGTTTCTCAGCGCTGTCAGAGAGTTTCTCAGCGCTGTCAGAGAGTTTCTCAGCGCTGTCTGAGAGTTTCTCAGCGCTGTCTGAGAGTTTCTCAGCGCTGTCTGAGAGTTTCTCAGCGCTGTCTGAGAGTTTCTCAGCGCTGTCTGAGAGACGCACACACACAAAGCTGCGTGTGAGAACTGAACTGAGTGCTTTTTGCCAACTAATTGGGCTTGAACAGTCAAACACAAACACTTATGTGTCAAAGTGACCAGGTCTTTGCAAGTAAGCACAGTCATTTATGTCATTTAGTGAACGTAAACAGTTGAGAACAAAAACACGAGTATATTGGATCCGTGCAGTCGGTCTTAAACTGATAGCATCCAAATTTACCTGCTGAAGTTATTGATGTTAATCAAGCAACAAAAAAGAGAATTTCTCACTGCTCTTGACTGAATCACTTTTGTAACTTTAATAGNTATACATTTGATTACTTTAAACAATTAATGTGGTATTTCTATGTAGGCCTATCTAGTGCTTGAAGTTTTTCAGGTAGGTCTATTTCATTTGTGTCTTTGTTCTATTGTAGTTTGTTTTCCTGTATGGTTGTAATTATTTGTTTCTTTGTTCTTTCTTTATCACTGTTTACTTGTCTTCAGTAAGCTCGAGTTATTATTTTTTTTTTTTAAGTTTTTTTTTTTAACTTAGGGTAGTATTCGATTTTTGTGATATTGAAAATGGTGACAAGAATTATGAAATTTCAATGGTAAAAAAAAAGCAAAAACACTTTTGATATAACCTTATTTAAAGCAAAAATAACTATTGTGATATATATTATCGTGAAATAAAATTACTCATATCATGATATAAGATTTTTGTCATATTGCCCACCCCTACTTAGTAATAATGTGATGTTTCCTCAGGTGGAGCCAGTTGGAGAAAAGCTGGAGCTGAGTCCAGAGGGCAGCGAGCGCAGCTTCTCCGATCCCCAGCCCAGCTCTGAGCTACTGATTAAAGGGAACAATGGATTAGGAGCAGCAGAAGACAGAGGAAGAGGAGAGGGCCTCTCCTGCAGTGATGCTCTGGAGCCCTCTTCTGGATTGCATATCTCCAGTTTCCTAAGCACAAAGACCTTTGCTGGCAGAGGGGCATCATCCAACCTTGCCCATAGTGTTGACAATGTTCCCAACACTACAACCGGAGAGTTTCAAGCAGACCACGATTCTGGTCGCTTCTTCCTCCCTACTGATTCCATCAACACTGCATCTTCCTCTCTGCACCTTCTTCCAGGCGAGGCGCAGGTCTGCTCTGACTTGCAGCCAGAGTCCCTCCTTCTACGGCCACTGCATGATGGAATAGCATCATCCTCTTCATTAACACCATCACGTGGTGGATCGGTGGACCAGCTTGCGCTCGAGTTTCAGCGCAACATTTTGGGATTGCAGACCTTCCCTCGTTCATCCAGGGGTGGCGCTGCAGGGTGCCACTCATACCGGCGCATCGCTCCCAAAGTTCCGCCAGGAGGTGCTTCAATGCTTATGGATGGCCCTCAGCAACTTGACGTTGCTTCCTCGTCCTCTTCCTCCTCAATGCTTCTTAATGGAGTAAACTTTGAGGGTTCTGTCACTGTGGGTCAAAACGGTGGCAGCTCCAACTTGAACCCTCTACCCCAGTTGACAAGAGCCTCTGCAGATGTTCTGTCAAAGTGTAAAAAGGCACTCTCTGAGCACAACGTGCTAGTGGTGGAAGGCGCCAGGAAGTATGCCTGCAAGATCTGCTGTAAGACGTTCCTCACTCTGACGGACTGCAAGAAACACATCAGAGTTCATACGGGAGAGCGCCCGTATGCCTGTCTGAAATGTGGCAAACGCTTTAGTCAGTCCAGTCACTTGTACAAGCACTCAAAAACAACCTGCTTACGATGGCAGAACAGTGATATGTCTAATGCCCTGCTCTAATTCATCACATTCGCAGTCACTCCAAAGATGCCATACAAGGATGACCGGTGGCCACCAGTCAGTTTCTCTACTCTGTGGGCTGACCTAATCCCATATCCACCATTACAGTAGCTTTAGTAACTTTTTTTAAGTGTTTCAACACTGTTGTATGTTGTTAACATGCTTCCAATTAACATGCCGTTGATGGTACAAATTAAATGGATAGCTCACCCAAAAATCAAAACTAACCTGACTTACTTTCTTCTGCACAACACAGATTTTAAAAAAAAAAGTAAAGTGTGTATGAGTGTTTTTCTTTTTGGTCCATACAGTAAACATCAGTTTTAATTTTATGGACAAATACAGTGGAATCGTTCTTAAAAATATCATCTTTTGTGTTCAGCTGAAGAAAGTCATACAGGTTTGGAACAACATGAGAATTTTCATTTTTGTGTGTACTATCCCGTTAGGTTTCACTGTGAAATATTTTTAAAAGAATGGTAATGGAGAGGTCTGCTCTAAGCATTGCAAGCAGATGTCAGACAGAACCTTAGTAGCTGAATTCTGGATCATGATGATCAGAAGCTTTGAGTTTCAGTCCCTCTATGGAAGTTAGTGTTGTATTGTCAGCTGTGTATTGTTGAAGTATTTTTGCTTCTGTTTACCATTAGGCCAGAGGTTCTCAACCAGGGAGCCGGGGCCCACTAGGTGGATTTGCAAACTTCCGGGAAACCCTTAAAATGATTTAAATTGAGTTATATTAACAATCTTGATACTTAGATAATTAGAATAAAGATGTACGACATTAAACTTCATATTTTTTACTTTATTTATTTTATTAGTATAGAAGTACATGTCAGCTTAAATAGGTGGGCCTTCGAAAATTGTCTAAAAAGATGAGAACCACTGCTTCAAGCGGTGTTCCAAAACCAAGCGAGCTGCCTGGCTGTCCACTGCCTTCTAAGGCAGCATCCTAACTGAAATGGAACCTCACATTGAAACATAGGCAGTTGCTTTGTGCGCCACACATAATGCTTAACGTTTCAGAGCTCCAAAGGCAGGAATGAGCAGCTTCAGTCCTTGAGGGCCACTAGCCAGCAGAGTTTAGCTCTATCCCTAATCAAACACCCCTGCCTGTAATTTTCTAGTAATCCCGAAGACTTTGGTTAGATTATTTAAGGTATGTTTGATGGGGTATGAAGCTAAACTCTGCAGGACACTGGCCTTTCAGGACCGGAGTTGCCCATCCTTGCACTAAAGGGAAATGGTGATGGGAGGAAAAAATATTTAAATGCTGCTTGAATTCACTCGTGAAACTTTTGTGCTCTTGAACCAATTCATTATTCCATCATATTTTGCATTGCACTTTCTCTCATTCATAGTAATATGAGTGCATCATCTTGGTTTGATGTTAGAATGTTGCTAAATAGCATTTTTTTTAAAATATATTTTAATCAGTATATTTTTAGTATTTTTATAATCACGCATCCATTTTGAATGCATTTTCTTCCAGTGAGCTTGGCGCAATGCTTTCTGGTATTGCCTTTGCCGTGCAGGATACATGTGATTCTGCTTTAGAATTTGGGCAGAATCATCAGCCTTCACATTAAGAAACTGCCTTTAAAGCCTTAAAATACTGTCTAGGTTGTAAGCTTGCAAGGTTTTGGAACACCGGATATGTAGCAAATGGTTTAGCCTACCAGAAACACTACTGGTACACTTTTACTGTTAAAAGGTCAAATAAAATGACTTCTATTATAAGGCAAATTGTGTAATAAGTAAGGCTGACCATATGTGGAAATAAATCAAAAGTGACGAGAGCCTTGTTGCCCAGATGTCTCTAAACTAATTAACACCTAACTAATACTAACACCTAATGATTAAACACTATTTGGTGTTTTCTATGGACCGCAGTTATCTTGTATTTTTGAAAATATTAATGTGGTAATATGTTCAAAATTAAGGCTATTCCCTTTTGCACAGAAGAGGTGAATGTAGGAACATTTTGACTTATAGCACTGTGTATTTGTGCCTTTTTCTATTGTATTCGGATGTTCTTATATTGATAAAGGCTGTGCAGATAGAAAGCATAAACAAAGCATTGCATAGATGGACTTTCAGCGTGTTTTGCTTCTGGTAAAGCTTACATTGATGCCTCTGTGGCTGAAACTGCTATTAGTACTGAGAGAATAGACTACAATGTTTATGGCTACTCATGTTCCATATTCGCTCAAGCACATGCTTGGTGGTTACATTCATATTAAAGAATTTGAGCAAAATCAAGTGGTAGCTATTAGTCAGGTTGTCACTTTAGAAAAGGGTGTTAATACATTATGTGCCTCTTTTGACCTTCCAGAGCACAGAGAGAATGTTAGTGAAAGAAAATGAACTTTTATGTAAAAATTGCACCTTCAGTCTTTAAGGGTGTAATGTTTTATGGTTTGTGGAGTAAGTAATCATAGATTTTAAAACCGATCCGTAATTTGCTGTAAATAAAAATAGATGTTCAGTCTTTGTATTAGTGGTTGTTTATGGATACTGTTGAGAGTTAATATTATATTACGGTCTTGTCCTAGTATTTTGTGAGAAGTGTTGTCTTCTGTCATGTGTTTGATGCTGTACTGAGAGGAGTCCTTAAATACTCTAAGTATAACTGTTAAGATTCAAAAGCTGCTTTTATAAACACATTCCAACCTGTAAATAAGCTATCTTACTGTAGATTTTTGCATTTTATTTATGCCATCTTTTATTTGACTATAGTAATGCCTTTTATGGTAATGCTTTTATGGTAAATATTGCCCCTATATGAAATCTTGTTTGATTGGATTAACTCGAAGGTACTGAATATGGAAAATCATAACCTAACCCCTTATTGAAGACTGTACATTAATCTAAAACCAAATGGAGACATTTAAGTCTATAAATTATTGTACTTTTATTTTTTCAAATTATTGAAATTGTGTATTTTTTATTTTTTACATGAATCTTAAAACATGAGTGTTTATGCAACAGTTCTGTTACATCATTTCTAGTATAATCAAAATATACTGGGGATATCAGAAATTCAAAACCAGTTTAAACTTTCAATTTACACATTATTTGTCACAAAAAAGATGACATTAAATGTATGTACATATCATGTGTTAACTGTAACAGTAGTCATAGAGGACTGTTTCTTTAAATTAATTGAATCACAAATCACAATGATTTTTTTTTTTTTCTTCAGATCTAAAGATGCCAAAAGTGAAGGAATTAATGTGAGTTTGTGTAATGGCTATTAATCGCACACTGTTAGAACACTCCTTTTTTCTACTGGTTTAAAAAAATTAAGTAAATAAAATCATGAAGAATACTAGACATTCTCTCTGTTTTTCCATTAATGTGTTTGTTTTTGTCCGGTTTGAAAAGGGAAGACTAAAAAGTACTAAACTTGCAAAATATTTAAGAACCTAAAGACTTGCATGGATCTTGCACTGAGTTTGCTCTTTGTAGATCATTGATCTCAGACTGTGAACCTTGTCTGTGTACTCTCAAACACTGGTCTTTTGATGTTAGAACACAAACGTGGGTTCTGCATTGTTGTATTAAAGGGAAAGTTCACACAAAATGACAATTATGTCTCTATATACTTAACCCATATGCTGTAATGTCCAGTAAACTATGTTAGCTTCTTATTTATATGACATTTATGCCCTACTTATGACATTTATGGGCTAAATTTGTGGTGATTTTTTTTTTT
>RJVU01075617.1:5397623-5476105 GCA_003731715.1 Anabarilius grahami
ATAATGAGCATCACAATTATTTATTTATATATATATATATACACATATATATACACACAGTGGGTACGGAAAGTACTCAGACCCCCTTACATTTTTCACTCTTTGTTAATATTGCAGCCATTTGCTAAAATCATTTAAGTTCATTTTTTTCCCTCATTAATGTACACACAGCACCCCATATTGACAGAAAAACACAGAATTGTTGACATTTTTGCAGATTTATTAAAAAAGAAAAACTGAAATATCACATGGTCCTAAGTATTCAGACCCTTTGCTGTGACACTCATATATTTAACTCAGGTGCTGTCCATTTCTTCTGATCATCCTTGAGATGGTTCTACACCTTCATTTGAGTCCAGCTGTGTTTGATTATACTGATTGGACTTGATTAGGAAAGCCACACACCTGTCTATATAAGACCTTACAGCTCACAGTGCATGTCAGAGCAAATGAGAATCATGAGGTCAAAGGAACTGCCTGAAGAGCTCAGAGACAGAATTGTGGCAAGGCACAGATCTGGCCAAGGTTACAAAAAAATTTCTGCTGCACTTAAGGTTCCTAAGAGCACAGTGGCCTCCATAATCCTTAAATGGAAGACGTTTGGGACGACCAGAACCCTTCCTAGAGCTGGCCGTCCGGCCAAACTGAGCTATCGGGGGAGAAGAGCCTTGGTGAGAGAGGTAAAGAAGAACCCAAAGATCACTGTGGCTGAGCTCCAGAGATGCAGTCGGGAGATGGGAGAAAGTTGTAGAAAGTCAACCATCACTGCAGCCCTCCACCAGTCGGGGCTTTATGGCAGAGTGGCCCGACGGAAGCCTCTCCTCAGTGCAAGACACATGAAAGCCCGCATGGAGTTTGCTAAAAAACACCTGAAGGACTCCAAGATGGTGAGAAATAAGATTCTCTGGTCTGATGAGACCAAGATAGAACTTTTTGGCCTTAATTCTAAGCGGTATGTGTGGAGAAAACCAGGCACTGCTCATCACCTGTCCAATACAGTCCCAACAGTGAAGCATGGTGGTGGCAGCATCATGCTGTGGGGGTGTTTTTCAGCTGCAGGGACAGGACGACTGGTTGCAATCGAGGGAAAGATGAATGCGGCCAAGTACAGGGATATCCTGGACGAAAACCTTCTCCAGAGTGCTCAGGACCTCAGACTGGGCCGAAGGTTTACCTTCCAACAAGACAATGACCCTAAGCACACAGCTAAAATAACGAAGGAGTGGCTTCACAACAACTCCGTGACTGTTCTTGAATGGCCCAGCCAGAGCCCTGACTTAAACCCAATTGAGCATCTCTGGAGAGACCTAAAAATGGCTGTCCACCAACGTTTACCATCCAACCTGACAGAACTGGAGAGGATCTGCAAGGAGGAATGGCAGAGGATCCCCAAATCCAGGTGTGAAAAACTTGTTGCATCTTTCCCAAAAAGACTCATGGCTGTATTAGATCAAAAGGGTGCTTCTACTAAATACTGAGCAAAGGGTCTGAATACTTAGGACCATGTGATATTTCAGTTTTTCTTTTTTAATAAATCTGCAAAAATGTCAACAATTCTGTGTTTTTCTGTCAATATGGGGTGCTGTGTGTACATTAATGAGGAAAAAAAATGAACTTAAATGATTTTAGCAAATGGCTGCAATATAACAAAGAGTGAAAAATTTAAGGGGGTCTGAATACTTTCCGTACCCACTGTATATATATATAACACATTTAAAGCATTTAGTTTAAATTGTTAGTGTTTTATTTTTAATCCACTTAGACAAAATAAAATAGGATATTAATATAAGCCATTTATCAGTTATCGGCCTTAATGTGAAAGTAATTAATTTGGCCTTTTTTGGAGCTGTGGTCACTGTAAACTGTTGTTTAGAAAAGATTTTTCAAAAATGCCTTGAAAAAACAATAGCATACAGGTTTGGAACAACAGGAAGGCGAGTAAATAAAGACACAATTTCCATTCTGGCAAGAACTATTCCCTTAACTGGTTCTATGGTGTCTCGTTCTACAGTTTAAGTTCTTTAGGCATGGGTTCTCCTCTGAGTCCAGCGAGCAGGTTATTGGCAGCAAGAGCAGACATGGCGTTCCGTGTCGTATAGGAAGCACTGGCAATGTGGGGAAGAATCACTGCAAATACAAACATAAACACAGAATACTCGAATGTTTTCAGAGAAGACCTGTATCAAATACTTCAGTAAAATACATACATGCACACATGCATGCTTACCACAGTTTTTGAGTGTGAAAAGTGGATGGTGTGTGGGCAGCGGTTCAGGTGTGGTGACATCAAGCCCGGCTCCAGCAATCAGACCAGTGGACAGGGCTTCATACAGATCCTCCTGATTGACCACTCCCCCTCTTTACAAGAACAACACAATCAGTCTCATGCAGTCAAGGGCCTTTTTGAAAATACTGGTATACACCAGTACTGTGGTTATGTTACTTTGAAGTGAATGCTTAAAAATTCTATAAATTAATGAATTTTGATGCCTTCTTTTTTCTGAGGCTACTATTCCAAAAGTGGCAGTGATGTATGTCTTTATACAGGGTGTATTAAAGATGCCCATAAGTCATGCACCATTCACCAGTGCTCACTTTAAAGTCGGCATGAAACGGAAGTTGCAATAGTCTTCTCCCCATTGTATATTGTATATCAGAGTGAAATGGTTTCATGAACAAGAAAATATATGTAGGGCGGGTCTTGATTTTGTCTATCAGGAATTGGTTGGATTATTGGAATGCTTGCTATTGCTGTGATCTAATATATGAGTGACAGGTTTTCCCGCCCTTGTGCCAGTAAATGTGTCTTCAAAGAAGAGAAGAAATGTTGCTGCAAGTGGGAAGGGATTTATTTTAAAGATTATGAGGGCACATGAATTAAAAATATATATATTTGCAGGGATAAATAATTTATAAATACTGCAATATTTTATAAAAAACAAAAGAAGTGTACATTTTGCTCACTTTCCAGTGGTATTCACTGCAAGACAGCAGTAGGGCAGCTTAACATGTAAACAGTTGCATTTATAGATCTTGATGATTTAATATTAACTTTAAAATATACTAATGTTCATTGTTAATTAATGTTTGTTCATAATACATTAATGTCAATTTATAAAACTTCAAATTTGTATTAGAAATGAAGAAAGAATCAGTATTGTTATTGTTGACTAAAAACTAGAATCACTTTAGTTAACTGAAATAAAGCTGAAATAAAATATATTAGATGAAACTTAAACTTTAAAAAATGGCAACTAACTGAAATAAATTAAAGTTAAAGTACTAAAATTATTAAAACTGAAATAAAAATAAATCTAAATAAAAATATAAAAAATAAACTAATAAAAATTATAAAAGCACAAAGATTACTAAAAGTTAGATAACAAATATAACAATAAAAGATAATTCAAAATATTAATAAATACTATAATGGTAAATAAATAATGAAAATAACACTTGAAAGGATGTATTACAGTAGCATTACCTGCTTGTATTGATGAAGATGGCGTTTTTCTTCATCTTGGAGAAGAGATTCCAATTGCAGATCCCATGAGTCTCTGGAGTCAGAGCACAGCATATGGCCAGGAAATCAGACTGTTTGGCCAACTCATCTAAAGAGACTGATCACACACACACACACACACACCGTTCATTTGTTTGCTACCTTGTAACGCAAACTCTCATGAAGGTTCTGTGAAGGTTCTGAGATCTTCATACCATATTCTGCCTCTATCATTTTTGCGAGCTCAGGTCTCGGCTCTACATCTGTGTAGATGAACTTCTTCACCTTAAATGGCTTCAGACGCTCGGCGATAGCCACACCTACACACATATATACACCACACAACCTCAATTTAACCAACACCCTGAACTAATAAATCCTTCAAACATTATATAGAGTCATAAGGCCACTCTATTCCTTACCAATCCTCCCGAGTCCCAAAATGCCAACTGTGCTGTTTGCTAGTTCATGACCGCACAGCCATAAAGTTCTCCAAGTACCCCAGCCGCCCCTAAACACAAGTATAAATCAGTATGGATCAGTGCATGATTAACAATCAAATGTGTGAGTGCTGGTAGTTTTAGTACGTTTTAGCCTCATGTGTGGCCTCAATGAGTCTTCTGGATGTAGCGAGTAACAGGGCAACAGTCAGTTCAGCCACAGCGTCAGTCAGTACATCCGGAGTATATCCTACACGGATACCCCTGGAAACACACAAGCCCACGTAAACAATGCACACTTCAAGAATTTCATATCTGAATTTTACACACACAACTGACCTTTTCTTGAGTTCATCCAGAGAAAGATGATCAAAGCCCACTGACATGGTGCTGAGGACTTTTAGATTTGGACCTGCGTTATTGAAACACACACATCTCTGAATTTGTCCGCTTTTGTTCCAACCTAATGATCATGCATTGCAAGCTAACCTGCAGCATCCAATAGCTGTGCATCAATCTTCTCTGTGAGTACACACAGTATTCCATCGCAACCTTTGACCTTCTTCAGCAGCTCCACTCGGGGCACAGGGTCATCAGAGTCCCACATCTCAAACTGCACCCTGGGATTGTGTGAGAAGAATTGAGAGAAGGTTATGAAGAGTGAGAAAATGAGAAGAGAGCAGTTCAATGATTTGGCTCAATTAAATCTCCATAAACTGATCATATCACTAGCTGCACAAATTCTCAAAACAAAGTTGAACAGACTGAAATGGCAGATTGTCAAAAGATGATATTTTTTGTTTTCTTGAGCCCAAAAATAGAAATGGAAATAGAAATGAGTTTGTGAGTAATGTTCAGAATGAGAATGCTCAGCTAGTTGGTTTTGTATTAACTTTTTCTCCCTCAGTTAGGCTACTTATCTTTAACTTAGCAGAGTTTCCAGTTGGCAAATGTTGAACTAGTGTTTGGTTTGGAAAATATGTACCTTATTAGTGCTTTAGTGAGCTAAACTTGGCCTTGTCCATGTTACATAGGCCTACACGTAAATATAATGAATTAAATTTTTAGCGTACCACGTTTTATTCAAGATGATAAACAGTTTTTCAGTAACTCTGAATAAGCGAAAAAATATTATGTGTTGGTGTGAAGAGTACCTTGATGTTGGGCCAAAGATATTCTGTGGTCAAAAAGGCCACTCAAATACACAGTTAGGGTGAAATTTCGCGGGCAAAAACGTCGATAGTTTAGTGATATATGAAGCACAGCTCACACAAAAGTCACTGTCAAAACAAGTAGATTTCTGTTGGACCAACTTGAACCAGAGCGGCGCTTGTGAAGGGAATTTGTTTGGAAATGAATGACTCGATTTCAACTACGAAAATTCGCTGAACAATGTTAAAAAGTCAATACTACACCTTCATTTTTTGATAAAGCTATTGGTAACACTTTACAATAAGGTCTAATTTGTTAATACAGTAACAACAATTAGCAATATTTCCATAGCATTTATTAACCATCATCGTTAATGTTAGTAAAAAGTGCAATTGTTCAGTTGCCATGTTAACAGCTAGGCCTGCTTTTGATCTAAATTGAAGTAGTAAATGTTGAAATTAACATCAGCTAAGATTAATAAATGCTAGAAGTATTGTTCATTGTTACTTCATGTTCCCTAATGTAGTTAACAGAACTAAATGAAACCTTATTGTGAAGTGTTAGGCTATTTTTAATCAGCATTAAAAATCAAATTTTTGACGTTGTGTTGCACAATCAATATGCTATTTAAAACAATTATTTATCCTATTTATTTATAAACTTTGCGGCCAGAAAAAGGGTCTAAATAGGCCAAATAACCTACATTTTACGCAAAAAAAATAAAAAAATTAATCAGCGTGGAATTAAACAGGTTTTATGAAGCTAACTGGTGTGTGACTGCTTCAACCTACTGTCCGGATTTGCGGAGAATGTCCAGTCCGTCCGGCGGCACCTTACGCGTCACATAAACTTTGGGTAACATGGACATCGCGCGAGGAAATCCGGAGACGGTACACGGGGCGATCTTCTGCAGTCTCCCGAGCGCTGTTCTACTGCACCACATTACGAGCAATATTTGGTAAACTAAAGACAGAAACTGGAAGAGGCAGAAAGTGCAATGTGTGGACAGTTTAGGGGGAGGAAACGAATGGGTGGTGTGTCTCTCTCAGTCTCTCCACACAACATGAGTTGAGCCAGAGAGCAAATATGTAAGATAAATATGTTTTTTGTTTGTTTATTTGTTTTACATTCCAAAGTACCATAACTAACCACTAAGCGCAGTGTATGTCTCAATTTCTGGTATCAATGGCTATTGATTTTGTTTCAGTCAATCATTAATCAGGGTCACAAGCAAATGTGTAATGTAGGCTAATTTATGAAAAGCAATGGATGTTGAAATACACTTTAACCAAATAGATCTTATTGAAAAAGAAATAGAAAAAAGATTGAAATTTTGAAAAGATATGTATTTAATGTCTATTTATATATATAGACATTAACTTATAAGCACATCAGTCAAAATGACAAAAAAGATAGAAGACAAATAAATGTAGGACTGGTGTGTTTCTGTGTGTATGTGTGTTAAAATCACCGGTGCAAGATCTGATTTTGAATATTATTTTCTGGGGTAGCTGACAGTTCAAGGCTGCTTCACTTCTGTGCACCTTTTGAGTTGGTGTGTGTGTGTGTTCATATGAATGTTTCTGGTCAATGGTTGATAGGACAAACACACATTTTTTGCTGAAACACCGGATATTGAGGCCTATACATTAACGCACATCAAACATCCTAACTCTATATTAAACAGCATGGCACATCAGTGGTACTGCCCTGTTTCACAAAATCATCTGACCAATTAGATATTTAAAGTAGTGTATAAGGAAAATGTATAAGGTGCTTGAATATTTGATCAGAATAGCTATTTTTAAATTACTGTTTTTTTTAAATTGTAACATTTTGAACAACTAATACATACAAGGCAACCATGAAAACCATCAATCATTGTGAATCAAAAGCTAAGATAAACATAGGCCTATAGTATAGACAAATTCTTTATTTACTTATCTTTATTTTTTACAGTCTGTGTATTGTTGTTGTTGTTTCTGTGCACTGGAAGCTTCTTCTGTCACCAAGACAAATTCTTTTTATGTGTGTACACCCCTATTTATATAGATCAGTGGTGTACTGTACACAAACATTTGTCAATAAATGATTCTGAGTAATTCATTCCACTAGGTGGCGGTAGATAGTTTCCCATCATGAAACCCCACCGCACACGCGCAGTAGAAGAAGTGTGCTGCTCCCGTTCCTCGCGCACATTGACAGGTAGCTAATTCACAGCTCTCTTTCTATGCTACAGACATTACTTTAAACTACGACTCACTGAAGTCAAGCCATCACAGCCGTAACGGCGCTTTAAGCAGAGTCGTGCCTGCAGATTTGATTGATCTGTATATAGTTAAACAGCTAATTTTGTGAACCGCTCAGTTAGCCTGTGTGCTAATGATACATTGATATGAGTAAGCAATATGATAAATTAATGATTCTATGACATGTTGAACGATCTTCGTTTAAATATGAAATGTTTTTGTGATTGTGTGATATATATTGTGTTTTAGGTCTTCATTTAAAGCCTGTCGTCTTTATATGGAGGATATTATACACGTAATATGTGTTATTTTGTGTTTCAAGTCTCAAACAGATTGCTTTTTTAGAAAGTCATAATGTGTTGATCATTTGATAAGTATATGTATGTTATGTGAAACGTGACAATGCATAAAACCGACCTGCACTGCAGGGAGAATTAATTGTCAAGTCATTCATGGCTAAAATGCTCAAGGAAAACCGGGACATATCAGGAGATTTTAAAATTGTGTCATTTAAAGCCTGAAAAAAGATTTATAATTATATCTATTTTTAAAATTCATTCTTTCAGTTGTGAGTATATTTATTTTCTAAAAAATGTTTCATCATACCGAAGAAATTTGTCAATGAATTGTTCTTTTGAGTCGGTTCTTTTGAATGAATCAGTCGAACCGGTTTACAGGTGCTCGTGAGCAGGCCAGGTTGATGTGGGGCTACTGTAGATTATGTCTGAAAAGTTACATGCGTGACACCCAGATCTTTGACATAAGGAAGTTTGCAGCTGTAAACTTTCTGCACTGAATTCTTAAATACTGGTAATGTGTATAATCAGTAAAATGGAAAAGATTCTCTTTGTCTCTCCTACAGAATCTTAAAGAGGAAACACCTGGACACCCCCTCTCCCCTTCCCACTATGGCTGACTCCATGGATATAGATGACTCTCTGTACAGGTACGCTGTAAATGCTGAAGCTGAATCACTCTGGCTCTGTTTACACCTGGTATTAAGGTGCATTTTGGTCGATGGGATCACAAGTGAATGACACTAAATACAGGTGTAAACGCAAACGGGGTCTAAAATGTTTTGAGCTTGTTCACTTTCGACCACTTCTAGAGGAAGTTGAAATGCATTCGACCGGACTGCTTTTGTAGTGTAGACGGCGCTCATGTGGTCGAAAGCATTCAAACAGTCTATAAAGACCGCCTGCTGTCCGCCTAAACCTGCTCTCCGCATAAACAAGGGAAGCGCACTAGCCAGACAGGATTTAAACTTTGTCAGCTTAAGACCCAAATTTGCTTTGGTGATTAAAAAAAAAAAAACATACCAAGCACAATGTTCTCTCACCATTCCTGATTTCTAACACGCTCTCGCCGAGTTTGGTGTAGTCTTGCAGCTATCAGAGCAGAAACGAAAGCTGCTGCTCTCCGTATGTTTTTCCGTCATCTCCTGCAGCGTTCATATGTAAGTTATGTGAGCTTATTTCGTCCATTAGATCGAAAGAACATACATTTAAGCACCCATAGACCCTCCCCTCGAAGAAATCAGGACAGAAGTAAGTTGAAAGTGGAGAAAAGAGATGGATTAAAATACCAGGTGTAAACGGGTATGTGTCTCCCTCGTTTACTTGTGATCCGATCGACCAAAACGCATCTTAATACCAGGTTTAAACAGGGCCTCTGAGACAGAAGGCTTTGCTTTCTGTCATGTACAGAATCTGATTAGTTAAAATCAGATTCAGTCCAACTTTGCTGCTTCTAATCGTGTGTTTGTGTGTGTGCAGTCGGCAGCGGTATGTGCTGGGGGACAGTGCTATGCAGCAGATGGCCCAGTCCGCTGTGCTTGTCAGTGGAATGGGAGCTCTTGGAGTGGAAATAGGTGAGAGATGCCAATATGTCCATCCATACACCACTCCAGTACTTTTTTCATATTTGTATTTCATTTTTTTCCTATTTAAATGCTTTTAAAGTCACCGTGAAATCAAATCTGACAATTCTTACATATATTTTTTGAATATTGCTGTATTTATTATAAATTATTAATTTGTCCACATCATAATTTTTTTAATGCATGTGCTCTTGTAATCAAAATAACTTCCTCTCCCACTTTCAATGAGTTGTCTTCTCTGATGATGTGTTTACCAGCATGAGGGCGGGACAACCTGTCACTCACATGACATCTCAGCTATAGCAAACCACAACAATCCAATTTGGACAAAATCAAGTCCCACCCTACATTTTGTCGTATACATCACAATATTGAAGAAACGACTATCGCAACTTCCGATTCATGCCAATTTTAAATCTCTAGAAATTGTAAATAGCTATAATTAGTACAAGGGTATTGAAAGGATCTAGTTTCTAGTATATCATGTCTCTGATATGTCTTTCCTCCAATAAGCTCCTCCCTTCCTTATTCAATGAGTTATAAATTCCATACCATGTACCTCATCTACAGTCTTGATTGAACCTTTTTTTTTTTTTTTTTTGGTCATTTGTGTTTAGTGCTGTAATTCACATCACTTAAGTTCTAATCAAAAATCTCTCATCATGTGCAGCAAAAAACATTGTTCTGGCAGGAGTGAAGGTAAGATAAATGTCTAGACTTAATTTCTTTCTTTGTTTTTCTATATAAACTTTTATGGAAATAATGTTTGCGTTTTCTTGGCATACAAAATATGGCTAAATAGTTTTTTTTATTACTTTTTTTTTTATACACTACCGTTCAAAAGTTAAAGGTTGATACGATTTTTTTAGTCTTTAATGCTTACCAAGGCTGCTTTTATTTTACATATAGTTACTGTAAAAACACTAATATTGTGAAATATTATTACAATTTAAAATGATTTTTTATATATATATATATATATATTTTAAAATTGTATTTATTCCTGTGATGGAAAGCTGAATTTTCAGCATTAGTCTGAAAATTAGTCATTAGTCATTACTCAGTGTCACATGATCCTTCAGAAATCATTGTAATATGCTGATTTGGTGCTCAAGAAACACATCTTATGTTGAAATGTTAAATGTTGAAAATGGTTGTTCTGCTTAATATTTCTGTGGAAACCTTGATTTTTTTTTTTTTTTTTTCAGGATTCTTTGATGAATAGAACTTTCAAAAAAACATTTATTTGAAATAAAAATCGTTTGTAACATTATAAATATCTTTACTGTCACTTCATCAATTTAATGCATCTTTGCTGAATAAAGGTAATCATTTCTTTCTAAAAACTATCCCCAAACTTTTGAACGGTAGTGTATAGAGATTAATATTAAATTTGAACACCTATTATCTATAGTATATTGTGTACTCACTTTTTACTGTTATAGGTGACTTGGACTATTTGCTGATCAGTTACTTTTCAGTAGTGTTATGACTGTGTTATGAGATTTGCACATGTATATTTGTAGGCAGTCACCCTTCATGACTGTAAGCGATGTGAAGTTTGGGATCTGGGCACCAACTTTTTCATCAGAGAAGAGGATGTGCATAGCCAGAAGAAAAGGTGCACTATAGTTACATTTGTTACAGGCATAATACAACCATGATTTTATTCATATCATCCACCCTTAATAAAGTTACGACCCTACATGAGTGTCTTATCTGTGGCCTTATCCGATACTAGTTTATTTCATTTATTTCTATAAAGCAGTGCCGTGATCACAATGATTTTCTCTCTCTCTAAGGGTGGAGGCTGTCCATTCGCGAGTGGCTGAGTTAAACCCGTATGTTCAGGTCAGTGTGTCCACGGATGTCCTGGATGAAAGCACTGACCTCAGCTTCCTGAAGAGATACCAGGTCGGTCTCTATGAAAACAGCTCAAGTTCAAAGTGCAACAAACATTTAACATTATTTACCATTATTCCGATTAAATTATTAATTAGATTATACTTCGTTCATATCATACGTAATGTGTCTGTTCTTTTATTTATTTCTCTAGTGTGTAGTACTAACAGAAACAAGACTGAGCTTACAGAAACGAATCAACTATTTCTGCCACTCTCAGCAGCCTCCTATTAAGGTACAGATATTCCCAGACATACTTGCACATAGCTATAACTCTCTGTTTGGATGTTTTAAAATGCTTTTTTGGTGCAGTTCATTGGCTGTGATATATTTGGGATCTGCTCGCGAGTGTTCTGTGATTTTGGGGAGACGTTTGAGGTGTCTGACCCTACTGGAGAAGAACCAAAAGAAGTCTTCATCCAAAACATCAGCCAGGTAATAAGAGAAACTCACTGTCTCGCTTTCACATTTCTCTTGGCATGTGATCCTTTCTTTTGTCTCATTTAGGGTGTTCACACTTGTAGTTCGATTCTCTTAGTTCTTTTGTTCTGGACCAAAAAAGAAAATTATACATTTGGTCCTGGTTCGCTTAGCACTCACACTGTCATTTTTAACACTGAACCTAAATATGCAAAACAAAAAAAACATGTGTTATGACGTATACCAGCTAAGAACTCATGAACAGCTTATAAAATGTGTAAAGGAGTCAAAACAGCTCCAGTTCCAGTTCTGACACCTGTACCGAACTGTCATGGACAACTTACTTTGAGTAGAACCAGGTATGCTTGAGCATTCAGTCCGTTTTAGGTTTGCATCTTGTGACATGTCCTGTTTTTGGTTTGTTTAGATGTTTTTGGTCTGTGTTAGATTCATATTTTTTAGTTGGATCACACCACAGTTCCTTTTGAAGTGGACTGAGACAAGACACCATGAAAAGGTGGGTCTCGGTCCACTTGTTTGGTGCGCACCAATTTGGATGGAAGTTCACACTTATTTATATGAACTGCACTAAAACAGAGCAATTGCACCAGAGTTTGTTTTAATCTAACCAAACCTGCTAAGTGTGAACTCACCCTTGGCCTGATTCTGGACTTAAACTGAAATGCTGTGATATAGGTCGCTTTTTAACTTCCTGCTTGACATCTAATCACAGGGGAGCCCTGGTGTTGTGACGTGTATGGACAGCCGAACACACGGCCTCCAGACAGGGCAGAGTGTGTGCTTTAAAGAGATCAATGGCATGAGTGAACTCAATGGATCCACACACCAAGTTACTGGTACAAACACAAATTCTAAATTCATCATGTGCAAGGATGCACTCTACTGGCATACTTAACACCCTTGTCTATGTGTGCGTGTTTAGTTCTGTCTCCCTACAGTTTTGCAATTGGAGATACCTCATCATTCCAACCATATGCTCATGGAGGAATCTTCCGCCTGGTCAAGATCCCAAAAACCTTCAGCTTTGTATGTTAACACCAACTTCAGTTGGTCTGTTTAATAGTTGTAAAATATAACGACTAACTGTTTCCTCTATCTATGGTCTGTTTAGGAGACGATGGAGCAGCAGTTATCTGATCCTCGGCTCCTTACTCCAGACTTCAGTAAACCCGAGGTCAGAAACACAGGCTGTCTCATTTGTTGGAGTCCATTTATTGTTATTGACATGAGATTCAGTCACTTTTTGTCTTAATAAATTTGCTCTATCCAATCAGGTCCCTCTGCAGCTCCATACTATCATGTTATCTTTGGATGCTTTCCTGGAACAGCATGCTAGACTCCCCAACATCGGGTAAATAACTTTTTTTTTTTTTCCTCTTTTAAGCTGCATTTCAAAACCTAGCGAGCTGCATTACCAACAGCAGATCACTATGTTTTGAATTGTTTTTGACCTACACTAGACATGGCATGATAAAGCAACCAGGGCGAAAGGGTTTAGTTTATATTAGTGATGCACCAAAATCCTTCGGCTGCTGAAATTTTGGAGGGCCAAAATCATTGACCAAAACAGTTAGCATTTTTCAGATGTCAGCGTCTCACAACATGAATATACAGGGCCAAATTAAATAAAAAAAATTATTTTATCCCATTTTATTTTATCCCATATTCTGTTTTAATGTTTTAATAATCAAAAGCATGTCTAATCAATTGAATTATATAAAAAAATAAAACTTTTTAATAAATAAAAAATCAAATAATAATAAAATTAATACAAAAATTTATAGGGACCTATGAAATGTTTTTTTTTCTGGAATTCTGTGTTGTCTGTTTAAATTTTTTTGGATTTATGGTTTAAGACGGCTCCCTTAAGGGCATACGGAGTGCAATTACCCAACTTCAATTACCAATTAGTTAATTATTTCTCATTGTCTGTGGACAGACAAATTGCATGTTGCATCTTTAACATCTCTTTTTTTTCTCTATCTGATTATGGTTGACATGGATAATTAAAATTGTGATAGATTATTTTCCTCTTCTGTGTGTAGTTGTTTGCAGGATGCTGAGCTGCTCCTGAAGTTCACAGAGGAGATCAGCAAAACACTTAAAAACAAAGTCAGTTTTTTACAAACAGTCACATCCTGTTTTGCACATCTCCACACAATTCCGTCTTTTAATTTAAAATGTGTGGTGTCAGGTATGCTTAAACCAGGAGCTGGTGAGGTGCGTGTCGCGCTGTGCGAGGGGATGTCTCTCTCCTCTAGCGGCGGCGGTGGGTGGAATCGCTAGTCAGGAGGTTTTAAAAGCTCTCACTGGAAAGTTTTCCCCTCTTCAGCAATGGGTAAGTCAAAGGTCAGATGTTCTTTTGTCTTTCAAGTACACTACCGTTTAAAAGTTTGGGGTCTGAAATATTTTTTATGTTTTTGAAAGAAGTCAACAACAACAAAAAAATCTTACTGACTCAACTTTTGAATGGTAGTGTATGTATGACATTTATATGAAGACATGATATTCATTCTTTCTTATGTGTATTTATACAGTTTTATCTTGATGCAGTTGAGGTGGTTCAGCCCCTCCAATCTCTTTCTGCCGAGGAATTTGCCCCAAGGTGAGCGTGACGTCAAGTATTGAGCTCCACTATCGTATTTATTTAGTTCATATGTTTCTACTGCATTTTGAGAATGGTAATATTTCTTAACTTACTTTTGTTCTTTCTGACCTATAAGCACTTCCATTTTAATTCATAAATTGCTTTAAAAGAATAGTTCACCCAAAAATGCAATTTCTGGGGGGGTTTTGAAGAACCATGGTTCTCACTGGAAATGTAAGGTAGCCTAATATTGTGTGAATTCTAGATCTGGAAAAGTCATTTTTAATTAAATAAAATCTTTTACCTCCATGGGCATTTTTATAATGAATACACTTTTTTTTTTTTTTTTTTCTTATGCCAGTTAGAAATTGTGAGTTAAAAGTATTTTTATAATAATGTATCCTTAATCTTTATCCAGTAAATATTGAGCAACTGGAACAATCATGGGGCCTTCAAAAAATATTGTTGTGGACAATGAGGACCTTAAAAAAGTTGAGGATCACTACTTTAAATGTTGGTTTTTTTTATTTTATTTTTTATTATTATTATTTCTTGAAGACAAATATCTACACAATGGTTACAAAGACAGAAAATATGCAGAACAAGAACTTTCCAATAGAACCATTGTAAATATGCTTGACTAAGTTTTAAATGTTGTTTTTGATGTGTGCTTATAGGGGTGATCGGTACGATGCATTGAGGGCGTGTATCGGCGAGTCACTGTGTTCGACACTGCACAAGTGTCGAGTCTTTATGGTGGGCTGTGGTGCTATTGGCTGTGAGATGCTGAAGAATTTGGCACTTTTGGGTGTGGGATTGAACAGATGCTCAGGAGAGGTGGGGATATATATCTGATAGGACTCTTCATTTTTTTCTTCTCACTTACTTGAGTAATGGAAAGTTGGTACAATTCTTAGAATGTGTTTTTATTCCTAGATTTGCATTACTGATCCAGATTTGATTGAGAAATCCAACCTCAACCGGCAGTTTCTCTTCAGACCACAGCATGTACAGGTATCTTATTAATTTGATAAGTTTTCACAATTCATTCATAAATTACTTTTCTCATTTATTTTTGCCCATTTTCTTCCCTCTCTGTAGAAGCCAAAGAGCACTACAGCAGCAGCAGCTACATTAGACATAAACCCAGAGCTGCAAATAGATGCTCATTTAAATAAAGTGTATCCTGCTACAGAGGACATTTATTGTGATGCTTTCTTCTCCCGCCTCAACCTGGTGGTCACCGCGCTGGACAACGTGGAGGCTCGGCGATATGTGGATAGGTAATCCGTGATTAACAGCAGAAATGATTTTTTTTCATGTATAATGTCTGCTTTTTCACTAATATTTGCTTCATTTGGTTCTTTTGTGAACTCGCAGTCGGAGCGTATCCAATCAGAAAGCTCTGTTAGACTCGGGTACCATGGGTACGAAAGGGCACACCGAGATCATCATCCCAAACCTCACTGAGTCGTACAACAGCCATGTGAGTGTGTGTACGTGTTTATATAGGCTAGTTTAATTATAGCCAGTTTATGTATCCATTGTCCATGTTTGTTTTTTTCGGTGATTGTGTTTCTTAGAGAGACCCACCGGAGGAGGAGATTCCGTTTTGCACTCTAAAGTCTTTTCCTGCTGTCATTGAACACACCATACAGTGGGCCAGAGACAAGGTCAGTAACGCATAACTCTTACACACAGTGCCAGGTGTAAATATTAGGCTAATTTTTCAGTGAGTGGAACTTTTGTCTCTTAGGATGATTTGAACAATTTCTTTTTAAAGTGTCCATATTATGCTTTTTCAAATATTATCTTTCATGCAGTGCCTAATATAGCTGTTTGAGAATTTAAAATTTGAAAGATCTAAGTGCACGACGTATAAAATTATTGTCTCCTAAAAGAAAGATTTGATTTAAACTGCTGAAACGAATCGTCAGTCTCACTTACTGTTACTTTCCTACTTATCAAAGTAACAAATTTGCATAATGGTCTTTGTTGGCTGCCCGTGAACGACATCCACTTTGACCCACCCTCAAACACTGTAGTTGTATCTCAGGCCTGGAAGAGTTTGGTTTGTGTTGTTCAGACGCTGTTTTCAGCGCTGTGAATCCACTTTGCATGCACCTCGAAAGGTTGAGAACAGCACCGAGGATGCTAAAATTCAGATATGGTAATAGGCGTTTCGTTTCTGACACGCTCTGTAAGCGGTAGACCAATCCCAGCAGACTGGGCCGTCTGACCAATCAGAGCAGAGTAGGCTGGCTGGCTAAATCTTCAAACGGTCCATTTTCAGACTCTTTAGCTGTGTCTCATTTCAAAGGCTGCGCCCTCCGCATTTGTTGCATTTGTCGGCCGCATACGTCATAAAGGAAGTCTTATTTCAGAACAGTAATCATTATAAAATTGACCGTTATTCCTAGTGAACTGTAAATTGTTGTAATTTCTTAATGAATTTTGAATGTAGTTGTCAGTTTACTGAAATGAAGAAGCTTTAATGACGTATGTGACCGAGAAATGCGACTTCCGAGGACAGCTTTTGAGAAATTAGGTGATGTACAATGTATATTTTGAGAAAATTAAAGTATTTTTTAAAATTTTTTTTACCTTGGATGCATGTAAAATATTATAGGAGACATCTAAAGCAAAAGTAGGAACATTTAAAAAATGTTTAAGCTTCCTCTTTAAATTTATTTGGTGTTTGTGTGCTTTTATATTTTATTTTATTTTATTTATAACAAAGAATTGCTGTACACATTACTACTGTAATTACCATCATGGCATGTATTTTGGAGGGCAGTTCAGTTTTTTTTTTTTCCAAGTATATGTTTGATTATCATTGAAATTAGAAGTGATAGGAGACCAAGTATTTGCCAGAGCAGCAGTGTGACATTTTGAAGGCAAGAACTGGTTAATAATTTAGCATTTTAATTTAGAAACCATCCATTTCTTTGTAGGTTTGCAGATGTTTTAAAGTTAATTGACTGCTATTTGACTTGTTGTGTCAGTATGTTCAAGGCTTAACCAACTTTTCCTCCAATAAATGAAAAATGTCATTACCATTACCAATACCAAAATCAACTTGAAGGCTGATCAGGGACATGATCAGATCTTTATTCTAGGACATGTGATAAATGTTTTAATGTAGATGTAATTTTTTATTTTCAAGACGTAGTCAGAAGTACCTCTTATTAAAAAATCCCCCATTGATCCTTCTATGTGAATCTTTTGCACTCTGTGTGATTTTATTCAACATGTATTAAAAATAATTGCTCTGTCTAAGCATATTTTTATTTCATTTCCAATGGTTGGTCAATTTTCACCACAAACGGCCAAGGTGTGACTTTTATGACAACTTAGACTCATTAAATGAAATCCATTTTTTGTTTGTTCAGGTTGTACGTTTAAAAAGGTCACCAAGTTTTGAACAACTCAAATTACAAAAAAAATTACAAAAAAAAAAAAGCTTAGATACAATGAGTTTGACCGGATCTCCTTTGAGCTCCTAATAGTACTTGGAAATGCTGTGAGTGTTCTGATTTGTGATCTTGTTTTTGTTGTGTATAGTTTGAGAGTTCTTTCTCCCACAAACCCTCCATTTACAACATGTTCTGGCACAGTCATCCATCACCTCAGGATGTGTTACAGGTGAGGATGAATACTATATGCTTACCTAAACACACTAATTTAGCCTTGTTGGTGTAGTTTCATTTCATTGCTTGTATGTGCAGAGGATGATGGCTGGGGAGAGTATGGAAGGATCATTTCAGGTCATCAAGTTGTTGAGTCGGAGACCCACTCAATGGAATCACTGTCTAGCTCTCGCTCGGCTCAAATTTGATAAGTATTTCAAAAGAAAGGTACTTGAACTGTCTTGCAGAAATTCTTATTTTATAGTAGTGTTTATCTTGTAATAATTACCGCTATTATTTTTGGCTTCTAAAGGTACTTGTATAATAGTTATAATGCTTTTGAATGCTTTATAATATAGTAATACATTTCTCATTAAAAATAAAGTGTGTTTGTGGAATGTGTTTACAACATCCCATTTTTACTTTAATATTTCAGGCATTACAACTACTGCACTCATTTCCACTGGACACACGGCTAAAAGACGGCAGTAAGTCACATCCTTTGCTCACTCGTGCAGAGAAACTGTATTAAAAGCCAACGGTCACGTCTTTGCCCAGCTGAAGTGTTTTCCTCTGTTTTCAGGTCTATTCTGGCAGTCTCCCAAACGACCGCCTTCTCCTATAGAGTTTGACCTCAGTGACCCTCTGTGAGTATATGAGTAAATATTCTGTTTATAGACTGCTTTTCACAGTGACAGAGAGAAAAGTGATTAAAGGGATAGTTCACCCAAAAATGAAAATTATTCCATGATTTACTCACCCTCAAGCCATCCTAGGTGTATATCTTCTTTCAGACGAACACAATCAGAGATATTTTTTTAAAATATCTTTGCTCTTCCAAGCCTTATAATGGTAGGGAAGGGGGGGACACATTTTAAAGCCTCCAAAAATTCATCCATCCATTATAAAAAATTATCCATACGGCTCCAGGGGGTTAATAAAGGCCTTTTGAAGTGAAGCGATGCATTTTGTAAGAAAAATGTCCTTATTTAAAATGTTATAAATTCAAATAACTAGCTTCCGGCATACAGCCGTACTCATACTGTGCAAGTCGTCTTGCGCCACAAGAGTAACCCCAGATGCGATGTATGACGCCGGATGTAGGAGTATTGTAAGCTGAGACGCCTCTCGCGGTTCAAACAAATAGGGCTGGGCAACAAACTCCTCTTCTCTTATATCGAAATCCTCTGACATTTCTCTTTTAAAAATTGTAATTTTAGACTTCTAATTTGTGACCAGTGTTTTGTTTTGCTCTATCCTCTGTGCTTCTGCATTCGTCATTATGTCATGTGTTGGGTTAGAGGATACTCTTCTTCCGCAAATCGATGCGTACTGTTGTCTGCCGGAAGCTAGTTATTATAGTTGATAAAGTTTTAAATATGGATATTACAAAAACCCATCGCTTCACTTCAGAAGGCATTTATTAACCTCCTGGTGCCGTATGGATTATGAGGGATGGATGCATTTATTTATTTTTTTGGCTTCACAACCATTATAAAGCTTGGAAGAGCAAGGATATTTTTAAATATATCTCAGATTGTGTTAATCTGAAAGAAGATAGTCATATACACCTAGGATGGCTTAAGGCTGAGTAAATCATGGGGTAACTTTTATTTTTGGGTGAACTAACCTTTTAAAAAGATGTGATGTGTGGAAGTTCATGAAAAAATGTCTTTGTCCTCCATCAGGCATTTTGGTTTTGTTGTCAGCGCAGCTCGCCTTTTTGCTGGAATTTATAAGATTCCATATTCAGAAGAGGTAAAACAAAAAATTAACACCTCAATCTGGGTCTGTTTCTTTCTTTTTTTTACTTGTGTGGTACCTGAATACAATTCTTGAATTAATTCCTGTAATGTTTTGTTGTTTATTTTTTGTTTTGTGCTGTTGAACAATTCATAGAAACTTTCCTATGAGGCTGTTCAAAGTGTTTTAGATGAAGTGGAGGTTCCCGAATACAAACCAGCTGAAAAGGTATGTGTTCTTTCACCAGTGTATGTATTTAGTATTCAACCACCACTAAAAACCGACTTCTTTCATAAACATTGAAAAATCTTACTGACCCCAAACCTTTGAATGGTTGTGTACATAAAGCAGGTTTCCGAAAATTGAGTTGATTTAAAAGCTAATAATTAAATCATAAAAAATATAAAATTGGAATAAATTATTTTAAATAAACACAATTAAAATAAAACATTAAAAAGAAAGAATTATGTATTTACCTACATGTCATGTGACCATTAACTGTCATTAGAGATCGTGAACATGTGAATGTGTTGTTAAATTATTGAAATATTAAATAAAAATTTCAGTAGGTACTTCAAGTAAATATTTTAGGTCAAAGGGGTTTGGCTGAAAAAAAAATGTTTGGGATTCTCTGCCTATAGAATTTCATTATTATCGTATTGTGAACTAAATATTGATTTCAAATCATTGCTAGGTCTCTGCTGATTTCTTCCCCTTATAGTTGACATGGCATAATAAAAAAAGCATCACTTATGTTGCAAAATGCGACAAAGACATCCATTTGATGCATGTATTAATAGACAAACAATTAAAAAATTAGCTAGACAGAAACGGCACTAGAGTTGCAAAAATTACTCGCTTCCCCTTTAAGAAAATAACTAAGGGTCTGTATTTGTATCAGCATATAGAGACAGATGAGACTGTTAAGAAGCCTGATCATTTGAAAATGACAGTGAGCAGTGAAGAGGAGAGAGAAGCGATCTCACAACTACAGGAGGCCATCAACTCCAGCTTTATAACACCCGGTTTGTTAAAACTCATCCACATACACTCATACACAACAGCTGTATAAGCAAAACCACGATACTCAACTTTTCCATATACTTTTCCCTCTTATTTTATGTCTCTTTTCTTCTTTTGTCTTTAGAGAGGCTACATATGACTCCACTGTTCTTTGAAAAGGATGATGACTCAAACGGACACATGGATTTTGTAGCGTCAGCGTCGGCTCTGCGAGCTCAAATGTACGCCATTGAGGCTGCTGACAGACTACAAACTAAACGAATTGCGGGTAAAATCATCCCTGCTATCGCCACGTCTACAGCTGCCGTCGCAGGACTGGTGAGAGAAAAAAACCTATTCAGAAAGGAAATCGTTTTCTATGATGATTCCTTTTGTGTTTAGTCCTTTTTTTTTGTGTATTTATGACTGTGTTGTTGTTTATTCTTTGTAGGTGTCAATGGAGTTGATAAAAGTTGTTGGTGGTTATGGATTTGAGTTGTTTAAAAACTGTTTCTTCAACCTGGCAATTCCAGTCATGGTGCTCACAGAAACCGCTCCAGTCAAGAGAATCCAGATCAGGTAACAGCAACACTCATGCACAGATTGGCACTTATAAAAATGAACAGAGATCTGTTTCTTATCTTCATATAATTTGATCTTTTTGTGGTGACCAGAGATGATATCTCCTTTTCTATCTGGGACCGTTGGACTATCTTTGGTCACGAGGACTTTACCTTGTCTGATTTCATCAGTGCAGTAAGGGTGAGTAGCACTTGAGCCTGAAGATCAATAATGTCAAGGGCACTTTAACCTTCCGAGACCATCTGTACCAAAAATTACTTTTTGGAAGTAGATAGTACCAACATTTAATCATGATTTTCACCAACTATGGATTAAACAGCTGCTTACAGTCTGAATGTATCATGGCATCATGTTTGGAAGGAAAATATTTAAAATTGGAATCTCCCAGAATGTATCACAACATCGTCTGCTGACAAATTTTAATCACACTTTTTTTTATAATTCTTAATGTGATAGAAATAATATATTTTACAGATAATTAAAAAATCTGAACTTCATTGAAACAGAAAAATGGCAATCTAACTGTAATTTTAAAACATGTTTCTGAAATTCACCTAAAATAAAATACACTCTACTGTTTACAAAAATATTAAGCAGCACATCTGTTTTCAACATTGATAATAATAAGAAAAAGAACTGTTTCTGGAGCACAGCATATTAGAATGATTTCTGGAGGATCATGTGACACTGAAGACTGAAAATTCAACTTTGCCATCACAGGAATAAATTACATTTTAAAATGTTCAAACAGAAAATGTTTTTAAAATTGTAATAGTATTTCACAATATTACTGTTTTTACTGTTTTGATCAAATAAATGCAGCCTTGGTAAATATAAAACGTATATAAACATGATATATTTTTTTTAATCAGTGGTTTCCTAAACACGTTTAAAGGATTAGTCCACTTTTCAATAAACTTTTCCTGATAATTTACTCACCCCCATGTCATCCAAGATATCCATGTCTTTCTTTCTTCAGTCGAAAAGAAATTAAAGTTTTTGATGAAAACATTCCAGGATTATTCTCCTTAAATAGTTTCACTGCATCTTCAAATTGTTCTACACGATCCCAGATGAGAAATAAGGGTCTTATCTAGTGAAACCATCGCTCATTTTCTGAAAAAATTTTAAAATAATATAAGTTTTAACCTTAAATGCTCATCTTGAACTAGCTCTCTTCTTCTTCTCTATTTGAATTCCAGCAGTGTAGACACTGCCCTGTGGAGGGCAGTATTACGCTTAGCAAAGTTTGAACTAATTGTTATATACTGTTGAACTATATTGCATTTATTTATTTAAAAGTGGACTAATCCTTTAAGATATGTAAAAACAACAACAAAAAAACATCAGTAATGCTCGAGTTACTGAGGGTTAATATGCTGTATTTTTTATTTTATTTTTTTGCATTTGTTAAGAATGAATGAATTAATGCTTACTACATAGGAACATGCTTTATGCTTCATTTCAGGAGAAGTACGGAATTGAGCCCACTATGGTTGTTCACGGAGTGAAGATGCTGTATGTGCCGGTTATGCCGGGCCATAACAAAAGACTCAAACTGACGTAAGGCCCAACTGTAAAATAACCTATTTTACTTTGATTATTAGGGGTGTGACGAGACAGGTAGCTCACGAGACGAGACGAGACTCGAGATTGAGTTCACGAGAACGAGACGAGACAAGATTTTTACACATTATTTTTAAGAAATCCTCAATGGAAAAATATTTTGCAGGTGTATTTGAAATGTTTTAACTAATCATCTTGTAATGAATGTCATTTCACTTCTACTTTCTGAGTATGAATTATCATATGCAGTAAAAGACAACAATACTCAAGTACTGTAAAAGGTTTTGCCACTAACTCAAGTGACTGACTTCTCTTCTGTATGATTTCAGTCTCTTCAGACCTTGCTGTACATGATTTATGAGCTTTTACAACTTTTGACCTCCTAACTGAACTCCTTTCCACAAACCGATCATAGAAATATAAACACTAATGTTAACAAATGAAACCTTATTGTTTGTGCTTAAGATTAAGAGAAAACTGTTATTCGTTTTTATGGTAACACTTTACAATAAGTGCAACCATATTCGCACTCTCTCAATATTCAAAGTGCAAATAAGACCATATTTTTCTTTGATACAGAGCTAATTTATGGTTACAACTACACTGTCCAGCCTAAAATAGCTTTCATATTGAGAGATATTGTATTCATCAGGGAGCCGCTTTCAAAATGCGGGGTATTGAAATGCGTTTGAATGCGCGCTCGCGTTTACTTTCACTTTCACGCGTACTCGGTAAATATGGAGTGGCGGCGACCGTTATCCAACTGAATTACATTTTTTTTATTTAAATACAAAGCAAAACGACAGTGGAGGCGTAATGTAAACGTAGCAGTGGCATATTCTTTCCTAATCATCTTAACACTCTGTCATGGCAATATCACAAGACTACTTTTCGCCTCGACGAGAAATCTCGCGAGATCTCGTGACACAAGATCTCGTCACGCCCCTATTGATTATAAATTTAACCCTACCCTGTAAAATCTTCTGTCTTTCAGTTAAAGTGTATAATTTCTGTCCGACGACCATCATCAAATTCAGTTGCAAAAATGATAAACGCTTCATCTTCAAGATAAAATGCTTTGTGGTTCTCTTATGCATTTCCATAACTATATCCCTATTTCTCTTCTCCTTACAGAATGCATAAACTGATCAAACCTTCATCAGGCAGGAAGTATGTTGACCTTACCGTGTCATTTGCCCCTGATGTGGATGGTGACGAAGATCTGCCCGGTCCCCCAGTGCGCTATTACTTCAGTCGAGATAGCGAGAGTGGCGAGACTGCCTAACACGTGCACGCACACACACCCACACCCACACAAACTCTCCTCCCTCTTGCTCTGTGGACCACAAGTGGAGTAGCACTTGATCAGACTCAATGTACATAGTGAATTTTTTGTTTTCTACTGGTTTATTATTTTATTGCACAGTGCTGTGCAGATGCCTTAAAATAATTATATTGTGCTTCAATGTGACAATAATAATGGTTATAATAATGCTCTGAAGAGTAAAACAAAAAGAAAGTGTTTACACAACTTCCCCAGGGCTTATTATTGTATGTTAAAATCAGTAGAGGGCTCATAAGAGATGAATCATCATGAATCAGCGGTAATTTGTTTGCACATGTTTTGGGAGGATATTAGAGTTTAGGAAGTTGTCAGTCACTGTAAGCAACATAAACACCAAAGATTTCACCCCCGGTTTAAAATGTTCATCATCGGCATTCAGAGATGTTTCACAGCTGGTTACGACTGAATGTGGCTGTCAGGTTCTTCGTGATCTTAGCTTTCTGCGAAGACGGATGAGGTAAAGAAAATTCCCTCTGATGTTAAACCTACAATGGCAGTTCAAAATGCATTCTCTGTAGTGCCACTAGGGGGCGCTATAGTTAATAGTATCCTTGTACCCATCCTGCTACCATCAACAGCTTGATGGGCCGAGATACATGAGCGACAAAGCTTAAAGTATGAGACTCTACATAATCGACAATGATATAGACATCATTCTGTATGTGAAGGTATATTCATATCACTAAGTCCAACCTGCATGTTGACATCTAAAACAGGCTTTTCACAAGTTCTTTGCTGCATTTACAGTCTTGTTGATGTCATTGACTCTTAAATTGAATACTAAAGTGTCCTTTAGGCAGTTGGCTGTTGCTTAGTACACACGTGATTGGCAGTAATGATCAGAAATCATGCACTCGCATAGACACACATGACACAACATTCCACTTTGAGCTTACAGTGGATATGTTAGAATGCACAAAGAACAGGAAAAACACAGACAATGTTTCTAGTTTGATCCCTTTAAAATAAACCTTCAGTTGCACAGAATTCCCTGTTATGATGTCCAGCATTTACAGAAAATGATATCTGATGATATCTAAAGGAGCTAAACCAGTTATTGGAAAATGTGATGTCATTGTGACTACAGTATTCAACAGAAAGTTCAATAAATCAAAAATTAAATTCAAGTCTAAATGCAATTACCTTTTTTCCTCTGCTTTCATGTATTTTCCCAACTCATCTAACACTTTACGATTTGGTAGTTTGTGGAAAAGATCCAAAACGTAGCATGGATCTTCATTTGATCTAAGATCTGATATACCACTCTGGAGGATTGCACTGTGCTGAGTACTAATAATATAATAATAATATACTGTTTAAATGTTTAGGGTCAGGAAGACATTCAGCAATTTTGCATTTATTTGATCAAAAGTGAAAAGTAAAGACATTTATATTGTAACAGAATATTTCTATTGCACATAAATGCTGTTCTTAAGTTTTCTATTCTTTAAAGAATCCTGAAAAAAGTATTACTGTTTCCATAAAAATATTAAGCAGCACAACTGTTTTCAGCAAATGAAGGACTGAATGAATTGGCTGCTGAAAATTAAGCTTTGCTATCAAAGGAATAAATTGCACTTTAAAATATATTAAAATAAAAAAATAAAATCAAACTTATTTTAAATTGTAATATTTTTTTCACAACACTCTACTGTATTTTTGATCAAATAAATGCAGCCTTGGTGAGCAAAAGAGACGTAAACTTGAATGGTTGTGTATATTTAAGCTAATTAATGCTGATAGTCTCTTTATCATTGTGTTTCATATTGTACAAAAGTCATAAAACATTTGGAGCTTAAAAGTGAATCTGCACTCATGGAGGTTTACGATTAACTCTGAAATGTTTCATTCACAGCTCTACTCTTTAGAATGCAAACAACTCTGCTCTGTCTCTGTTCTTGGCACGGGTGCTACTTTGAGGAGTGGAGGTTGACCTCTGGGTCATTTGGGACAGCATGTCTGAGCGTGTGCTTTCAGGACACATATGCCTTTTGTTGTTTCTGCAGCTTCTCCATGCAACCACTTCAAAAGAAAATCAAAAGATGGGTTGAATCAACAAGAAATTCCTTTACCTACCTATTCACTACAACACAACAAAACCATGTTCGTTTAAATCATAACATCTAAACTGATTTTTTAAAATAATTTTCTGAGTGTAAAACACACATACTCTAGTTCAGACAGAGGAGAAGTCCTCAAGAATTCAATTTACCCTGGAGTGTCAAATGAACTGCCTGCCACAGTCTGTCGGGTCAAAGTTCACACCAAAAGTCTGCACCCTCCCCCTATCCCCCACACACAGTCAAAGACATTTAAGAGCACAGATGGTTAATGGCTATCTTGTTTAACATGCATAACTACAAGCTTCTCGTTCTCCTCCTGTGCCTTCTTTTCCCGAGGAAAATGATGTAACAGAGTAGCTAATATAGCAGTCTAGACACTGGACAGCTGCTTTAATGCTCATCTCATGCAAACTCATTAAAATGGGGGTTATAGGATCTTTGCTAAAAATCCATTCATTAATTAGTTAGACCAACTACAAACTAGCTCTATAAATTAATTTCAGCAGATCTTATTAACGTTATTGGATCTTTATTTTATTTCAGATTAATTTACAAATATGATATGTTGATTGATTACGCACTTATTTAAGTGTTCGAGTTAATTGCACTATAAAACTAAAAGAAAATCTTTCTTAGTGCATGATATTTATTATCAGAACTGAATTATTATTATTATCATTATCGGACAGTTTCTGTTTTAAGCGGTACATTTGCTCCAGTTTAAATTGTGTAAGGTTCTCTCTCCCATTCTCCAAACTTTCCGTCACGCTCTCTCTTCTCTCCGGGAATGTGTTTCCTGTGGCCCGCTGGCTGATTGGTCCGCTGCCTTCCGGGGAGACGCGGATTGGAAGACTGCGCTCGACATCTGGAAGGGAGGAGAGTAGTGATGGGAAGTCCGACTCATTTCTGCGAATCGGTTCTTTCAAACGGTGTTTTTCAATGAGCTGGTTAACAACGATTCATTGGTTCATTTACGCCATTGCCTAGTACCTGACATCCAAACATGGCTTATGTGCTATAAATGAGCAATAAAGCCACATATATTGCTTCCAGTAATCTAAAAACTTGCAAAGAGACAGTATTTCATCCAATTGCTCATTTTGCCATGTCTTTGAAAAACCCACTTACAGTATTTTGGAATTGTGTTTATTGCAGTGTGCTTTGACTTGCTTGTAAATGTAGTATTCTTTGTTGCAACAGAAGCTATATTGCTTTTTATTATTTTTAAACAGGACGTTTGTTCATGTGCCCCAGTTAAATTGTTAAACTGTTATTTTTTTTAAAACAAAGTAATTTTGAATCTACATAAAATTTACATTTTAAAAACAGTAATATTAATGTTCATAACTCATATAAAAATGTTTTAACAAAATGTTCACTCGCTGGTTTATAGCTCGACGAATCGGGGATGTCCAAATGAGAAGGTTCTCATTTTTTAATGAATCATTTATTGACTCGAGAATCGCAAGGACCGATTTTTAGTGAGCGAATCGTTCAGAATGGTTTTGGGAACCGGGTCATTAAAAAGGTCCGACTCAAACGAACGAGTCGTTCGCGAATCGAACATCGCTAGAGGAGAGGAGGAGAATAGACGAGAGGTAAACCAGAAAAAAAGGAGGAGAACGAGAGAGGGTGCTGACATCTGAGGTGAGTGATGTGCTATGCCAAAATATTTAACCTGGACGTAAGAGCAGCTGGATTTATGATTTGAGAACGTTTCATTATTTCCGTTTGCCACTTTTATTGGTAATAAGTTTGAAAGGCTAGAAATATGTGTGGACGTGCTTCGCCCTAACAACGATAGCAGAAGGCGGATAGACGCCTTGGCAAGGGGCTTCTGACTAACTGTTTCGAAAATGATCGTTGCTACAGTAACAAACACGTTATCGCTTACTATATTGTAACGATTTTGACGCGTCTTTGATGTTGTTATATCCTGTTCGTTTTAGTTGCGATGGAATGGTGTGAACGGGGGTCGTGCGTCTGGTCACAGCCCTCCTGAATTTCGCTTGACTTAACGGGTCACTTTGAGTTTCGCCTTTGATCCTTCACTTTTACAAGAAATGTCACCTTAACATTAGGCTGTATATTGTTAAATAAGTGCCATTTGGGCCGTTTGTTTCGCCACGGTTATGTTTACGCGCCTCGCCTCTCCCCTCTCAGGTCCATGACAGGCTCCAGCCCCCTGTTCAAGGCCAGGCCAATGGGAATGTCAAAGCAGCGGGAATTCATAGCGTGTCATACGGGGCTGAGGCAAACGCGCTTGTTTGTTTAAGTTAAAGCACCAACATGTGCGTTTGAAAGAATCATTAGTGCGAGCGCATGCACAGGAGCGCGCCCGTAGGCCTGTGTGCGTATTCGCTGCTGTAGGTGCGCGTCGCAGTGGCGACTCTAGTCCTGTTTCATGACGCCCGTTCTGCGGCAGGCACAGGCAGCTCCAAGAGCAGACATGTTCTCTGAAGACCATTTCACATTCTCCGTTCTTTTTATAGAAGTACAATAGCCAATTATACTGTACACCAGTCACAAAATCTTCCACAGTAAGGCCTTTGCGAGTCGTCGTATAATTGGGTTGAAATGTAGAGAGCCAATGTAACATTGAGCGCAGCTCTGGGAATTGTTGTTACTTCAAAGCTTGTTGCTACATTTCTGGAAAGCAATGTTTTTGCCAGATGAAATGGTAGTGGTGGCTGTCAGTATTCTGCCTGTTTGTTTGTGATATTGTAAATGTGTTTGTAAATTACAAGAGGTCATTTCGACTCTGGGCCTTCGACAGTTATCCACAAGAGATGTGGGGTGTGATTGCTTCATGAGTTGCTGCACTGTTTAAGCTCATGAGTTTATAAATATTATTAACAATCTGATATATATATATTATATTTCTATATGTGTGTGTGTGTGTAATTTAAAGGGATANATTATTTGCTCATCCTCATGTTGTTCCAAACCCATTCATCTTTAGAAAAAATAAAATATTTGTAATTTTCTTTACTCGTTTTTTTTTGTCCATTGAATATTTATATAATAAACATTTTTTTTAAACTTTATAACAGTAATATGAATATAGCAATTTAATACGAGTCTTCTGAAGAAACAGTCATTTTATATGATGAAGTTTCTCTTTTGGTTTTATTCACATATAAATTCGCTGCTCAAATATGAATGCTTGATGCACAAGAAGCAAGGTTTGTTCTTGTGTGTCAAGGCAATGTTTATATGTGAATAAAAAGTTTGCTTTTTGAACCTTAAAAATGTTGATTTGATTATGTAGACTTTCAATGGATGGACAAAAACGATGTAATAAAAATAACTTCATTTGTTTTCTGAAGAACGAAAGTCTTATGTGTTTAATACGACGTGAGGGTGAGTGATGACAGAACATTCTGGGTGAATTAACCCTTTAATACAATTTACAATTTATAAATGATATTGTCAGGCCAGCATAATAATATGAGTGAAAATGTCATTCAAATTCCAATTTTGTGAACATTTAAGGGTTGTTTAAACTTATTCTTCATAGTCATATTCTTTGACTTTAGTACCATGACAACATTAAAGCCAGTTGTTTAAATTTTTGGAAACAGCATGTTGTCTTTTTTCTTTTCTTTTCACAATACTCTATACATAAAAATATATAGCTAGCTGCCATATAGCTAGGTGGTCCCTTGCAAGGGGATCATCATATTTCAGGCTTCATTGCATCAAGAAGTAATGTGAAAAAATTCCTTATTTAGTCTATAAGATAAACTCAATTATTTGGTTACTGGTTGATTAGAACTTAGAAAGATTTCACATGATCAGTGTCACAAATTTTACTTTTTATATTAATTATTGGCATATTAATAGTGTAGAATCTATTTTTATTTCCTATAAAATAATATACAAACTATTTTAGATCTGAGTAGTAGATACTGAGTGCTGTTATTGGGACAGGCATGTTGAACCATTGTTTCTGTAAAAACTCTGTGCACACATTCAGTATGTATAATGCAGGAAATCTCAGTTTAAACCTCTGTCTTTTTCAGTGGCCTTGTCTTTTTTAAACCTCTTTCTCTTCTTCTTGATCTCCTAAACTTGACTTTTATCCCTTCACTCCTTGTCTGTTTGTTGTGCCACAGCAGCTCAGTTCAGTCTGCTATAGTGAAAATAGTACCCTTGTTAAGGATTCAGATTTCTATGTGCTCTTGCAGGGATAAGGTCGCTGCTTCAGGAATGAGAGTCTTCTGGAATGTTTTGCTGAGGGCTGTTGTGGTCATAAAGTCTTATTTCTAGAGCATATGCTCCTCAAGAATTGTTGTATGATGCAATGTTTGTTATAACACTCATCATGAGTTATATTTTGGTTAACTGCTGGCACAATGCTATGTCTGCCATCCTATGCAGAAACATGATTTTGTTTGGGTGTAAATGTGCTTGTTATCACATGATATTTAGACTGGTGGTAGTCAGACATTATTGTAGGTATTTGGTAGGTATATTTTGGTGACCACCTCATTGGGCGTTCATTAACTAGCATTTTATGGTATATGATGTTGCCTAAAATTGTCATATACAGCTAAGACAGAAGAACCACCAAGGTTTGTCATGGCAGTATGACCCATTTTACCATTTGGATGTAGACCTTAACATTTTATCATCTCTTGGTGCACAATTCCTATTCACTCAAGAAACTTTGCATAAATTAAAAAATTATAATGCAAGTGAAATATATTTAGTGATAGATAAATGCTACAAGTCTCACTGTGCTGAGTAGACTATAGCAGTGCTGACTGTTACCAAATCATGGTATTTTACAGATCACAAAAAGATTAGTCTGTTCCAGTTCTATTCTCAAAGCTCTATCAACTCCCATTGAAAGTGTATTACTGTAAATATGATTTCTGACCATTTTGCAAACTGAGGGGCAAATGTTTTTCTGTTGGCACAGATGCTGTAGATAGAGCTTAACTTGTGTTAAACCCGGAACATTCCTTCATGATGCAGCAGCTGCTTTCATTTTCATACTGTTCTGTCTGCAAATAATTTCTGTTTATCTAATGAGCTACATTGCAATATTAAAATGCATCCTCCTTTTAATTATTTGATTGCAAGACTCAACGATAAGCATTGTTTCCCAGATTTTATTTACCCTGCCAATATTTTCACTTGCCCCACCACAATTTTTTTAATATAAATATGTTAAAATGTTTTAGTTTTTTTTGTATTTGATATTTTTCCTAGGGAAAAAATCTGTTTGGCTTTTTTAATTACTTAAAAAGGGTCATGAACTGCATTTTTTTATTGTTTTATAATGTTTTCTGGGGTGCACTTATAATGTTAGTATGCTTTTTACATCAAAAATGTAGAAATAAAAGGCATTTTTCCTACCTGATTTTAGCCCTCTGATTTGAATGCTCTGTTTTAAGGGGCGTGTCTGCTGTGAAACTTCAGTGTAAACGCCCACTATTGTGATTGGCTAAAATCTTTCCATTTGAAATAGCCAAGTATTACTCTCTCTTTTAGCGTGTTTTTACTATTACAGCTCTCAAGGTTAACTAAATGTAAAAAGTGCTATGGCATTATATTTAGATCGTGGCATGAAAGGCTGCAGTGATGAACATTGTAACTGATCACAGACATGTTGTTGAACACATGAATGCAGCGATCTCGTCATTGCAACTCAATTTCTGTACACTAACAAATGCTTTCATCATCACTAACAGTGCAAACACACACCAGACATTTACATATACATATCGTAAAAGTTTGCTAAGCCATGCACCAAAATGCAATTGATTTACAAAAGAATTCACAGTGAAATAGCGAATAGTAATAAATTAACCTCAACTGAGACATTCACATTGTTGAAAATAAATAACCATATTCCTAGCATTAGGATCCTTTTAAATGTAATGTCATTCTTGTCCTGTATCGCTCTCCTCTCCTCCTCATCTCACTAACACCGTAACGTGCCAGTTTCCCTGACTAACAAGGAAGTTTCCAGTTCTGAAACTTACAGGATATTCTTATAGTACGATGACCTTTTATATATCAAAAGCTCAAGGAAAAGTTGATTTCTCAATTCATGACCCCTTTAATAGCTGGTAATTACACAGCTGTTAACTCCATTATAAACAAACTTTAAATTTGTTTACAATTATTTAATTTGTTATGTTGCTTTTAACCCCTTATAACTTATACTTTCAAGACTTTCTTGCAATTCAGTTTTGATTGGCATATTTGTGAGCCAGCTACCTACCTATATTTAAATCTTTGGAATCTCAACAGCATTCAGTTTATTACAGAAAATGTTTATGGCCATTTGTGAACTAAATGTGTAAGGCTTCCGTTGTCATTCGCTTCTAGTTATTATTGCAAACTGGTACTTATCATATTATTTTAATTTATCATAATCATAACACACTGGTTTGTAGCACAAATAGTTTTACAGTTTAGGCTTGCTGCGGTAGTACACAGTGTTCGGCTGCAGTAGCGGCTTTTGCTATGTTTCACCTGTTTTACTTGAAACAGGCCTTGCAACAGAAGGGGCCATCCATCCGCTTGAAAATAGCCCCGCCCTCCGCCATCATGAAAATTAACGTGGGCTTGGGGCAAAAATGCCACCAAAATGAGTAAAAATGCCCCCCAATATCAAGATATATGGGGCAAAATGTTTTTTTATTTATAACAGGATATAGAGTGCTGTTTTCCTGAATATCAGCACAATTGCAAATGTGATGGCCTATTGATTTTATACAACAGTTCAATAGACAAGTTAATGTTAGGTGACTTTCATTTTAGACTTAGATCTAAGTTCTAAGTTCTAGAACCTTGTCTGTTTTTCCTCTTTCGCAACAAATCCACAGTAGAGCCATTGCACATCTCAGAGCAACTGAATGACTCACTTGTTAAGACAATGATTTTTGCCACCTAATGGCAGGTTTAGTTTCATTACATTTTTTCCAACCATAGATATATATTTATCTCGTGCTTGCAGCTGTTAATATCAGACCTGCGGTGCACCATGCTGCAAGAAAGACTGTCCGCACTTGTTTGTGCCAACTGTTTGTTTGAAACGGGCCTCTGAATTGCAAAGGCCACCTATGTTCGGCCGTACACCGATTACATTACTTGGCCACCGCGGCACCCCCCCAACTCTCATTTTGCATTTATATAGAAATAAAAACCATTTAGTTCAGTTAGACAAAGGACGCCACAATTATAAAATGAAAGCGTCTGCTCTGCTTCATACAGCACAAGCTACAGAGTCGCAGCACAGTGCAGCAGGAGTCAGATATTTATCAAGTGACGAGAGTAAGGAGAGATGACTGACAAGATGATGGCGAAGGATTTGGTGCACAACAGAACCTGAGCATCATTGGCAAATGTCTTATCTTGTAACATGTGCGGTCAGTACCACCGCTCCCTATACCACAGCACGATCACAAACTCAAAAGCGACTGTGAAAAGCCCTTCCCCCTCCCCCTCCCCCTCCAGTGTTATCAATAATAGCAGTGTTGTTGCAAGTTTATTTACCGGCGTGAAAATTTCCTCACCATGACATCCCTTCTGCACTTTGTTATTCTTTAAGTTATTAATCTATAGTGGCAATTAAATTGGAATTCTTGCACATTCACAGAAAATAGCTTATTTCTGCATTTAAAAATAAGGTGAATAAGGCCTAAAAACACAAGATCACAGGCCTGATAGGACAGTGCCATTAATTGGCCATCCTTATTGTTGAGCTTTGGAATGTACGAGAATTTTCTTATTATGTGTATTGTATATTTCTGCTCCATAAACTAATTTATAAATTGTAAATATCAGATGAGACAATGTCCTACTTCTCACCCTTTTTATATATTTATTCCACATGCTCTCTTATTCCATTGCTCTCTTTCTTTCTCTGTCTTTCTTTTTTAATAACACACACAGACACACAAATCTTTAGCATCAGACTGGAGTGATATTACTTTGTCAGTGTATTGGTAACCATCTTCATACAGGATCTGGTATCCTTGTTGCAGCCTGTGTGTTTTTTTTTAGGTAAGCGATGTGATGTCACTGCTAATAGCAGTGTCCTCTGGGCATACTCTGTATGTGTGTGTGTGTTGGTTTATATTCCAGCAGCCTGCTGCACTATGTCTCTGTCTCCCTCTTTAAGGGTCTGGACTTGCTGACTGAGGAAAATGTGAGTCAGAGGGGGATAGGGAAAGAGAGAGAGTGAGAGAAGGGGGCCGAGAGGGAGTTGCTGTGGAGAGACTGCAGCTGATAGCTGAGAGGGGGGTGTATGTAGTACAGGGGTACATCTGCTCTGTTGGGTTATTGCTCTGTTATATTGTTTTACAGGATAGTGCTTTTACTGCAGGCATTGAGCTTCAGGCTACTGAAGTGTTCATTTAGGCTTATATTATTACGGGAACTGGATGAAGGTTGTAAACTTAAATACGTTTGCTGGCTGCTTTGTTTTTGTGAGGCTAAAGTAGCCATAGGCTACTTTGAAACAACGTAATTTTGGTCAAGTTAAACATTTAGGGCCACCAACCAAAGTACTTTTTAACTGACAAATTACACAATAGTTTGATAAAGATGGCTGTTCAGAAGCTGTTTAGTTCTCATTTGAATCTGTCATTGTAGTGATCTTGTTTTTTTTTTTTTTTTGCATTTGTGGTTTGTATTAACTGTCGGCCAGTTAAAAAAATTATTGTGTAGATTATTGTTTTATTTACTCGAAAAAGAAAAGAAAAAAACCTTTTCCAGTTGAATTTCACCATGCTAAACAATGACCAATAACATTTTTGTGTGAAATTGTGATTTTTGTGAATAAAATTTGATTGATTATTTTTTAGACAACCATTTATCACAACAAATCTCTGTTGCAAATATTTATATTTATCTTTAACAATTCCTGGTTTGAATAAGACAAATCCGAAACATGATTTGCAGTTCAGTAAGGGAGCAACACACTCTTATGGCAACTATTTTACATTTTTACCAATTGGAGGTGAATTCATATGAATTTGTATGATATCGTTTGTACATTTATATGATCTGCTTACACTCCATTGATGGTTTGGTGTAGGGTTGAGGGAAACTTAAAATTGTTTTTCTAATGAGATCGGGATGAAGGGAGTCAGTTGGAAAAAAATATCAATTGTTTGTGAAACAAAAGATTAACTACCATACAATATGTTATTTGACAAAACCACATATGAAGGCGCACAACTGTTTCCCAGAATTAAATTACTGTCGCACATTTTTATTTTTTTTACATTTGTGACCATTTTAGACCAAATAAATGACTGCCTCTGATGTTTCTCTCCAATTACCTGTCAGGTTGTCACATATTTCAGTTGCCCAATTTAGCATCAAATCAAACGTGAAGCTCAGGGAAATAAAAGCAGGAGTACCATGTGAACATACACTATTGTAATAAACTATTGACTGAATTATAAAACAATACATGGAGTAAATTTACCCTTTTAATGTGTGTGATTGTGTATTTGTCCCTTCTGTGCAATCAAAACATTTGCCATATGTGGCTTTGTGCTTTGAGTTTGCTGAATAAAGTTTGGATCGTATCCGAGAGATGCGGCTGCGTGTACCGACTCCCTCTGATTCTCAAATGACTGTGTAAATAAAGCTTACAAATGAAAATCGGCTTAAAAATTGTCTAGTGGGACGTTGGCCTTAGACTAACTTTAGAGAACTGAGGAGGGAGCAGCCAGACTCATCATTCATCCTAATCAGTCCTGCGTTCCACAGAAAGGGGGTTTAAAATCATGGCCGCTGTCATTTTTAATATGTGTGTGTGTAACATTATCACACTCCTCTCATCTGACCAACAGTTGCCTTGGGCTTGACTCAGGATTATGAAAGTGCTGTTTCATTCCCGCTGTGTGTGCATGTGTGCGTCCTGATGCCTGTTTTCTATCCCGGCCCAACAATAGGAGGCTTGTATTGTTATTTCTCACTCCCTGTTCGCTCCATCTCTCTCTCTCTCTCCCTTTCTTTCTTCCTCTCTGTTGCTGTTGGAAGCAGACAGCTATGTGGTCTGTTTTCATAAAGAAAGATGATGACTGATGTCTCTGTCATCCACGTGGGTGAAAATATAAGCATCTTCTCTTCACCGTTTGCACCAAGTTTGTATGCGTGTTTGAGTTGGGTTGCATTATTTGCTTGACTTTAAACCGAAAGACACTGATTTGCCTGATAATTCGATTCACTGACCCCTTGAAATGAAAGGTCACAATTATTGACAAGCCTGACATCACTTCCTATTTCCTGTGGATGTTTTCACAGAGCCTGAGTACACACTCACTCACATTCCTCTGTGTGTTTGTTCAGAGTGATTGTGTGTTGGCATGTCTGTTGAGAGCCGGCCAGGCTTATGTTTCTTCATGCTTTTTTGAGAAATGCAAACATATTTATTCTGTTTTTCGGAATGAATTTGTATATTATTCTGTCTGCCTCTCCTTGCTCGACCTTCGTTCTGTGCTGCACTGAAATAAAAACGTGTCAGGCATGTCTGGCTCTGAGATGTGAAACGCACAAATGCAGGCGCTGCACATTAACCTTCTAGAAAGTTCCTCTGCTTAATCAATCTTCTCCTGTCTGCAAACTCTGTCGACGTCCATCTTGTTTCTTTTCTGTTTTTTTGTTTTGACAGAATGATGAGGTGAGATTTGGGTTACATAGGCACATGAAAGTAAATCTGCATTTCCAATATTTCTTAGCTGCATGTGAGTGCGTGTGTATATGTTTTGTCAAGACTGTCAAGAGCAGATGGTAATTTTTATGCTAATTTTCATGCCTCAAAGCAATGCGCTCTCAAACCTGACAGGTCCAAATGTATGAGTGTATGTGCGTGTGTTTCTCATCGGTCATGTCTGCTGCTGTAAATTTATATTCACCTATCACAAGCCAAAAGCAAGAGGGTCACTGAATTATTAAGATGTTTTATTAATGCTAGAGTGTTCTGGGTGGGTGCCAGGGTGACGCTATGCTATCGCTAGTTTGTTCTGAGTAGTGTCTGGTGGTTATTTCAGTCAAAAGATCCTAAATTAACAGGTTAAAACAGAGATTTGTTCAAATCCATAACCCTTAGTATTAAGCAATAGTGAACAATTACATTTTTGTTTGTGTAACATTCAATGTTGATTCAACATTGGATCAATGACCATGCAGCTCGCTGCTTTACTACCATAGTGCGATGCTGAACTCTGCAGAAATTAACTAGCTAGTCATGACTGTTTCCCGAAACCAAAACTGTCACACATCCGACGTTTGAATCATTTTGTTTCAGTAATAGAATTGTTTGTTAATGACGTGGAGGTGGTGGAGCACACTAAGAAAAAATTGGTGTACAATTTACTTTGATACAGTTTTCACTCAGAAACTGCCAATGAATTTTACAAATAATTACAAAGAAACACATTGATTTAAATATATGGTACAGGGCTAAAGGCACACCTTAAGAAAAATGTGCTTTTCACTACTCTCAAAGTGTATGATTGCAGAAACAATGTATATGTTTGTATTGAACATTGATGGAGCAACAGATTTTGTGTGAAAAAAATTAAATAAATAAAAATCTTATAAATGTATGAGGTGGCGAGGGGGGGTAATGTGTGAGGTAAAAGGCTCCCCAGCATGGGACAAAAGGCACACAGTATTGATACAAATACTTTAGCTAAAAATAATATGCTTTTAATAATGTCTACTTGTTCAAAAGAATCACTTTAGCAAAGTTTATACAATTTTCTGTTTATTTTGATAAATAAAATAATTCATTGTTGTTCAATAAGCATACTGTCATTAAAATATGTTAATATAAAAATATGTTTTAAAAATACAGAAACAAAATTATTTTAATAGGTAAAGATTCTGAAAGCATTGAAGGAGATCCCATAATATTTAATATAGATTTACAGTAATAACAATAAATGATATTTTATTATATGATATGATTAATATCATATTTTTAAATATGATTGTTTAATTTTAAATATGGGTATTATCTCTAAGGTGGATACCCAATTTGATATATGATAGTTACCGTCTGAATCTAACCATGTCATATCAACAAATGGAAAAGTCAGTCAGCTGTTTATTATCATGTTAATTATTGTGCCTTTTGCCCCAACAGCAGGTGTGCTTTTTACCCCAAATACCATCCTTTTACATATTCTTCCATTATTGAAAAACTGTTGCTTGAATTACCTTGAACAAGACTGAAAATCATTAGGAAGACTTTTTTGTTGTACCCTATATATATATATATATCTCATTGGGGAAAAATATCATGCTGGATATCTATACTGATATGGACTGGGTAATGTGTTAGAAACGTAAGGATGCCACATCGTTTGATGGAAATGAAATTATCAACCTACAGAGGACTGAATTCAAAGACACCCCGAAAATCAAAGTAAAAAAATGATGCAGCAGGCTTGTCCATTTTGCTGAAATTTCGTTGCAGCAACTCAAAATGGTACTCAGTAGTTTGTATGGCCCCCACGTGCTTGTATGCATGCCTGACAACGTCGGGCATGCTCCTAATGAGATGATGGATGGTGTCCTGGGGTATTTCCTCTTAGATCTGGACCAGGGCATCACTGAGCTCCTGGACAGTCTGAGATGCAACCTGGCGGCGTCGGATGGACTGAAACATAATGTCCCAGAGATGTTCTATTGGATTTAGGTCAGGCAAGCGTGGGGGCCATTCAATGGTATCAATTCCTTCATCCTCCAGGAACTGCCTGCCTACTCTAACCACATGAGTCCGGGCATTGTCGTGCACCAGGAGGAACCCAGCACCCACTGCAACAACGTAGGGTCTGACAATGGGTCCAAGGATTTCATCCCGATACCTAATTGCAGTCAGGGTGCCATTGTCTAGCCTGTAGAGGTCTGTGCGTCCCTCCATGGATATGCCTCCCCAGACCATCACTGACCCACCACCAAACCGGTCATGCTGAACAATGTTACAGGCAGCATAACATTCTCCACGGCTTCTCCAGACCCTTTCACGTCTGTCACATGTGCTCAGAGTGAACCTGCTCTCATCTGAAAAGCACAGGGCACCAGTGGCGGACCTGCCAATACTGGTGTTCAATGGCAAATGCCAATTGAGCTCCACTGTGCCGGGCAGTGAGCACAGTGGAGAGAGCTCAGTCCACCCTCATGAAGTCTGTTTCTGTTTGTTTGGTCAGAGTCATTCACACCAGTGGCCTGCTGGAGGTCATTTTGTAGGGCTCTGGCAGTGCTCATCCTGTTCCTCCTTGCACAAAGGAGCAGATACCGGTCCTGCTGATGGGTTAAGGACCTTCTACGGCCCTGTCCAGCTCTCCTAGAGTAACTGCCTGTCTCCTGCATCTCCTCCATGCTCTTGAGACTGTGCTGGGAGACACAGCAAACCTTCTGGCAATGGCATGTATTGATGTGCCATCCTGGAGGAGTTGGACTGCCTGTGCAAACCTCCAGATATCGCCTCATGCTACCAGTAGTGACACTGACCCTAGCCAAATGCAAAACTAGTGAAAAACAGTCAGAAAAGATGAGTAGGGAAAAAAATGTCAGTGGCCTCCACCTGTAAAACTATTCCTGTTTTGGGGGTCATCTCATTGTTGCCCATCTTGTGCAACTATTGTTAATTTCATTAACACCAAAGCAGCTGAAACTGATTAACAACACCCTCTGCTATTTAACTGACCAGATCAATATCCCAGGAGTTTAACTGACTTCATGCTATTTTCTGATTAAAAAGTGTTCCTTTAATTTTTTATGAGCAGTGTATATATATATATAAAATAATTCTAACTACTGGTTGAGAGCTGTATTTCCAATTCCAAGTAAACACATTTTCAATGTTGTTTGAAAATGTTCTTTGGAAATATGGTTTCGGGAAATACTGAATCGCCTGACTATGTTGCTATCGACAGAACTTGCGACTGTAGTTGGCTAACAGTGCTTTTGGGGAAGCATGCCTCTGGGTAGTCGAATGTATTGTACAACACTCCTTCTTTGTATAACCTACAGAGTGGTCTGAAAATCTGTTGGCCAAAGGCCTGTTAAATTGCAGATTGCTGGTTTTAATGGGTATTAGTGCAAATATATTACAGCACAATCTGTTTCACAGAAATAAAATGGAGAGAGAGGGAGAGATAAACCCTGTATAAGCTGTTTTATGTAATATCCATACTTTGCTGTGATTTGTTACCGCTTAGTTTAAAATTTATGTCCATAGATCAACACACACGTTTTTGCATTTAGTTGAACTGTTTTTCAGAGGAAATACTGGGAACAATGGACTCATCCTGCTGGCTATAGAACATGCTTATTTCTACACACACACACACACACACAGCTTAAATCTTTAATACAGTACATTTTACTGTATGTTGTCATTCCACCTTTATGCAGACGATACTCAGCTGTATTTTCCCTTGCAGCATAAAAGTAAAGATTTTTTAGGACCTCTGTTGAATTGTATAAACGAATTACAAAGATGGTTAAAGCAGAATCTCTTAGTGTTAAACGAGAACAAAACCGAAATCATTCTGTTTGGCTTAAAGTCATATGAAGACTGTGCCCCTCATTTTGGTCATCTCTCTTCCTACCTTACACCTTGTGCCAAAAATCTTGGTGTTCTTTTTGATTGCAACCTGGGTTTTGAGAAACAAATTAGTGCAGTGGCCAAATCATGTTTTTTCCACTTACGCCGTTTATCAAAAATCAAATCTTTACTCTCTTTTAAACAGTTTGAACAGATTATTCACTTGTTTGTTCTATCCTGTCTAGATTACTGTAATTCACTTTACTATGGTATAAGTCAGTCTTCTATAGTGCGCTTACAGATGGTCCAAAATTCTGCTGCAAGATTGATTTCAGGCAGACGAAAGTTTGATCACATCTCGCCCATTCTTATTTCACTAAACTGGTTACCACTTAAATTTAGAATTAGTTTTAAAATTTTAACTTTTGTTTACAAATCCTTGCACAATCAAGCCCCACCTTATCTCTCAGAGGCAATCTCTATTTATAAACCAAATAGGTCTCTAAGATCCAGTAACCTTGGTCTCCTCACTGTTCCTAGATCTAGGTTCCATTGCAAAGGTGATCGAGCCTTCGCTGTTGCTGGTCCTAGTCTATGGAACAATTTACCAGCTTCTATTAGAGCTGCTCCTTCTCTGCCTGTATTTAAATTCCGGCTTAAAAATCATTTTATGTCAAAAGCTTTTATCTAGCCATGTTAATTGTATTGTTATGTCGTATTGTTATGTTGTGTTTCAATGTTTTGTTGTCTCTTATTCATTTTATTCTACCTGTATTGTACAGCACTTTGGATCAACTAGTAGTTGTGTAAAAGTGCTCTATAAAGAAAGAAAGAAAGAAAGTTATGCCTAGTGGGAGAAAATCATATATATATATATATGTGTGTGTGTGTGTGTGTGTGTGTGTGTGTGTGTGTGTATGTAAGTTTGAGGTCAGTAGTTTTTTTTTCTAAAAATGTATATTTTTTATTTGGCTTTTATTTATTTTATATATTTTTATAAGGATGCATTAAATTGATCAAAAGTGAGAGTAAGTACTTTAAAATTCTTACAAAAAGTTTCTTTTTCAAATAAATGATTTTTTAAAAACTTTCTATTCATCAAAGAATCCTAAAAACAAATTATCACAGTTTCCACAAAAATATTAAGCGGTACAACTGTTTTCAACATTGATAATAAGAAATGTTTCTTTATCACCAAATCAGCATATTAGAATGATTTCTGAAGGATCATGTGACACTGAAGACTGGAATATTGACTGCTGAAAATTCTGCTTTGCCATCAGTACAAAACAGTAATTTTGAACAGTAATAATTTTTCACAATATTACTGTTTTTATTGTTTTTGATCATGAGACTTTTTTCAAAAAATCTTTAGAATGATAGTGTAACCTATAACAATGAAGTGAATGATCTGTCACCCCAGACAAACACAAAGCGATGCCATATGGTTTTATTGAAAACTCCTTGTGAGTGCTATGAGAAGGAACAAAATGTTACAAAGCTTTACTGTCCTTTGCAAGAGTATATACTTCTGTCTCTGCCTTTGAATATATTAACAAGAGTTAGGTGGCCAAGTCAATACACAGCCCAGCCCAGTACACTTCCACTGCCAGAGACTTTATGAGTTTAATCCCCACCCACCCAAATTAATAGTAGAATTTTAAAAACTGGTTTTATGAGATTCCACTGCTTTAAATATCACTCAAATAAAATATATTAAATATAATTGTATTTTTAGTTCATGTATATTATGTTAGTAAAAAATTTAAAAAGTTGACCTTGCTTTAGCTTGAGCCAGTCAGTTCCCACACATAGAGGATACAGTAATAGAAGACGTGACACTTTGGGATATTGAGTGTCTATTGAATGTGAGGTGGCTTTGAATGTGACATACAAAGATTATAGCATCACTGAACCAGAGCTGTGGAATGTCTCCACCACCATGATGTCATCACTGAAACATTATCCAAAGTGGTGCGGGGCTGAACTAGTTGCATGTATTCATGCTTGTGTGTTTGTGTGTGAGTGAGAGAGAGTAAGCCCACTCCAGATGTTTGGCATTAGCGATCATGTTTGAGGAGGATGGACTGGTTTTTTAGTGACGCCCTCCATCTCCCTCCCCCAATTCCTGTCTGCTGCTGGAACAGGAAATGGGTTTTGGGCTCATTTCAGCTCCTGTGCTGTGCCTCTGGCTCTCACACAACACACTGTGGTTGTGTGTTTGTCTATGAGAGGGACAAGAATGCTCCTCCGTGTGTGTTCCTGAGCCAGGCTACGTACCTTTTATCTTCTGCATTGCTTTCTTGCCCTAAATCTTAGACATTCTCCTACACTTAAAAGGATAGTTCACCCAATAATGAAAATGATGTCATTATTTACTTATGAAAATGTCATTATTATTTAAATTATTATCTTATTGTTTAAATTATTGTTATAAAGAATGTGCTGGTTGCTATTTTTTATTCAGTTCCAGTCAATAGGGACTGAGGCTTTTAAGTTTCAAAAGCGATGTAAAAGCTGTATAATAAAAAAGTATCATAAAAATAATCCATATGACTCGTGCACTATAACATCCCTCTAACTTTTTCCAGAACATTTGTATAACCAAGGGAAAATGTTCTTAAAAATGTTTTTTGTTTTTTTTGGTAAATGTGGACATTCACAGAAACAACAATAAGTTGTAGCCTTGTGGTTGAGTAAATTATGATGAGTTATTATTATCATCATCAGTATTATTATTATTATTTTAGGTAAACTTTTCCTTTAAACAAAATTGCTGGAATGTTTTATGTAAACAGTATTCTCTCCACATTTGTCAAGCAAAGTCAGTAAGGAATATTCCTCATCTTATTCTCACATAACCTTTAGCTGTGTGTTTGTCTGGCATGACAGCATTGATTTATGGTGTTTCATCATGTTTAATCTCATGGTGGTTATTAGGGAATGATATAATCTATGCATACTTGTCACTCTTCATATGAGCAGTATCAGAGCAGACTGCATCAGAACAAACAGCCTTCATCTCAGTTAGGTTTGATGTATGTCAGCATTTTCTTCTGATCAGCGGCAGCAAAGAAGGTATGGACTATTAGCTGAAGTGCTGTGTATGCATTTCTGACCTAGCTGTACTATATTTGGGACAATTTTCTGAAACTTTCCTACAACATCATATCTTGTAGTCATTATAATTAGCTTCAAGATGTCCTTTTACAAAGTTGTGATTTTGTTTTTGGGGTCTGCTAGAATAGGTGATCATGCTTGAATGTTCAAGATATACATTATTTTTCACATATTTTATGTTGTTGCAGCACCTCTTTTTCCAGTCTGTCAGTAACGCTGTTTAGTTCCGGTCTCTTTGAAGCCCCTCCTTCCGAAAAACGCAATGTGCTCTGATTGGTCAGCTGGACCAGTGTGTTGAGATTGGTCAATCACTTTAAGCAAGTTTTGGAAATGTCATGCCATTACCATTAACACGAGTTTCAACACACTACTAACGCAAATCAACCAGGCCACGGTCATATTCACATTGTTTCTCTTAGGATAAAAATAATCTGGTATTTAAACTGTGATCAGAAAGCGATCAAAAAACGCTTCCTTTACAGGCACTGGAACTGTCAATCAAACAGCGCAAGTGTTCTGGACTCTAATCAAAACTCCCGTTAGAATCAACAAATTCTCTTTTTTACATTGTGTTTGCACTGTTAGTTATAATGAAAGCATTCGTGAGTGTGCATAAATCGAGTTAGAATGACGAGGCATGCTCTCAACATGTCTGTGATCAGCCACGATCTGAATATAATGCTAAAATCAACACTTTTCATGATTAGTAAACCTTGAGAACTGTAATAGTAAAAACGTGCTATAAGTTTTTTGAGAGAATTCCATATGTAGGCTAATAGTTCATTATTTTCATATGCAAAGATGTTAGCCAATCACAGCAGTGGGCATTTACACTGAAGTCTCACAGCAGACACGCCCCTTAAAACAGCGTTCAAATCAGAGGGCTAAAATCAGGGTAGGAAAAATGCCTTTTAATTCTAAATTATGAAATTTTTATGTAAAAATCATACTAACATTATAAGTGCACCCCAGGAAACATTATAAAATAATAAAATAATGCAGTTCATGATCCCTGTAATAAATGCTGTAGAAAGGTATTGCTCATTGTTAGTCCATATCGTTCCTGTAGTTTGAACAGTAAAGAATAGCGATAGTGATGTTGATGGGTTTGATTCAGGGAATGAGGATAAATGTACACATGAATACAATACAAAACAATACAATGAATACAACTTCAGATGAAAGTGCCAGTCTAATGCGTTAATGTAATCTAATGTAATGTATATATTTCATAAAGCATTATCTAATGTTAATGAATGATACCTTATTGTAGTTACCTAGTTATAGAATTGATGTGAATAGCATAGCTTTTCTGGGAGACTTTGATGAGAAATGTTTGAGATGTGATAATGATACTGAAATTGACTTGTTTTGTGAAATGTATGTGAAATTTATTGACTTTTGATTGCAGAAATTGGTATTTTGCCAAATCATTTTTATAACTGATGAAATCTCATCTGAAGCAGAAGAAGACTTAAGCAAAAGTCCCCCGTTGTTCTCCATTTAATCTCATTGCTGTCTAGGAGAGACAAATGGCTTATTAAAGAGACCTCATTTGTGATTTACTTTTTCTTGTGGGGCATTTCCAAAAACCTTTCTCCATATTCAGAACTCAGGTTCTTTTGTTGGCTATGTGATTCTTTTCAGATTAAAAATGTTCTTGATGTTTCTTCATAAGTTCTTCTGATCAGCCTATCTAGGTTTGTTTAGGTTCTTCTTTGGCATTATGCTGTAACTCTATTAGCAAACTTTAGAGTACATGGGGGAAAAAACAAGGTAAATCAGGTAGCAAGGTAAACGTGTACGTGTGTTGAAGGAAGTGCAAACTGTGACCAACTAATAAGTGCGTCTCAAAGCTTCTAGTATGCACACAGATTGTTTATACAGATGTTGATGGAAACCCATAGTGCAATGGGTTTTCTCTTTCTTCTTTTCCTCTCTGTTGCCTTTTGCACTCATTCTCACTATCTCTCTCTCTTTTCCTCCCTCTTTTCTTCTCTGTCATTTGGCAGCTGTTTTCACAGCGCAATGTGCGGGAAAGCAAGCCTTTGATATGAAGCCTTGTGTGTGTGTGTGTGTGTGTGCAAGATTTCTCCTCTCTGAAATGTGATCTCGACTTGCCTCTTTCTCAGCATTCATCTGTGTGTTTGTGTGTATATGTTTTTGTGCGTTTTAATGGTGTTTTATGTTTGTTTTTTCTCCCATGACACTGATTGGATGCACTTTTATGGCAGGGCAGAGAGATGTGCAGTTATGAGAAGCAGTTAACTCCAACTATACATGTTCCTCCCTGTTTCTGCAGCTAAATAAACGTCCTTTAATCTAAACAGTCCGTCTGTTTGTGAGCACAAGCATCTCTCTCGCTTTCTCTCGCCCTCAGCGGGATGTGCTTCACAGAACTGTGCTCTCTGTTTTTAATTTGCACAGTTGGATTATTTAGAAGGTCATATTTACTTCTGTTCTGTGTGGTTTGTTTAACGTTTTATTTTCAGCTGCTAAAACTGTCAGTCAATGGTTGTGTATATTTAGGATGCTGAAATGATGTTTCTTGATGTTTTATTTGCTATTTCTGCCTGATATTATTGTTTCTATTGACTTAATATGACTCACACATACTCTTAATTCACAAACTAACTGTCTTTTTATCTGTTTTGCAGGTAGGAACCTCATCTGAATGTGAGAAGCACCTCTACCTGCAGAGATACAGGTATGTTCTTGTGTGTGTATGTGTGTGTGTGTGTGTGTGTGTTAGAGAGAAGGGTGTGATGTGTTTTTCTCAGATGGGTAATTAAAGACTTCTTAAAATGACATGCCAAGAATTCTTCACTTTTCCCTTACATTCCTACTTTTTTTAAACTCACAGTGGATTTTAGGGTGTGTGTGTGTGTGTTATGATTATAGCTGTTGCGTCCAGACACCAAACTCTGTCTGTTCTAAGTGCTGCAGAATTCATTTCTTTAAGTGAAGTTAGGAGTGGAAAAGAACAGTGTGTGTGTGTGTAATCTGGCTGCAGCTCTGTGTAGATGGAGTCTGTCCTCTCTGAAGTGGCAGTTGCAGCAATAATATGTCGTAACGCACATTCCAGGGAACAATAGCGGGAACAATTTTACAAACAATAGAGTTTTGAATGGTTTTATTTTATAGAATGTGAATTGCATTATTGTTGTGAAAGGAATAGTTCACACAAAATGAAAATTGTCATCACCATCACCCATATGTCATTATTTTATTCTTTAGCACAAAATGTTAAGCAAAAACCAGAGATAAAACCAATAACCATCTTTTATATGATCTTTTATATAAAAAGAAAGTGGTGGTGATTTATTTATGCCAACTTAAATAAACTTAGTCAACATGACTCAGTTGAGGGCTTTTAACCCTGGGTCATTCTAAACCCTGAGTAAACAGAATCCTGGGTTATCTTGCTTCATGTTTCACACTGCTCATAATTTACCTGGGGTTAACAATTAATCCTGGGAATTCATAAACTGACATTTCACATTGTACATTCCTAAACCCTGGATTAATGTTCTTATTTGCATATTTGTGGTGTCAGTGTCATTGATTGGATAAATGCAGCACGCGACCTGTTTACATAAGCTCTAGAATTGCACATCCTCGTATTGACGACTGTACTATTGATTTTATACTGAATGGACATTTCGGACTATAAAGGTAAGTCTCTTCTTCACTCAAATTGTTGAGTTTTCTGTCAGCATTTGACATTTTTCCTCTCAAACGCTGAATGTACTGTTTGTATATAATGCGCAGTGTTTCAATGACTGTCCAAAGCAGGCAAATATGAGTACGCGATTGGTTGTCTGTTGCTAAGCATTTAGCTGTAACATTCTAACACTACATCGTTCATACTGTTCAAGTTTGGCACTACAATGCAGGGTTAACTCCGCAAAAGTGGTGCTTACCCTGCTTTGGAGCAGAATTACAAGTGTGAAACGTTCTTTTACCCGGTGTTAAAAGCGATGTTTAGAACGACGATAACCTGGGGTTAAGCCGAATGTGTGAAAAGACCGTTGCTGTGTTCTAAGTCTTCTGAAGCCATTCAGTTGCTATGTGTTAGAAACGGACAGAAATAAATGTTTTGAATATTCCATCCATACTTCAAAAAGTACAAAAAGATATTGCATAAGCTCTATGTATGAGCATTGACCAATGTTATTATATGACTAATAGCCTGAATAATGTCTCTTCAGAATGCAGAATTTGATTAAACTGCTCAATTCACATGGATTACTTTTTATGATGGTTTTTTTGTACTTTTTGATACGTGAAATTTTTAGTCGCGTGAACTTTCAATTGAGAGACAAAAATGATGATAGAATATTCAAAAGCCTTATGGGTTAGGATGAATAAATGATTTTCACCATAATTTTCATTTTTGATATCTGATGTAAGCATATAAGCAGATATAAACTTTGCATTGTTACACGTCAGTCCAGCCCAAATGCTTTATGAGCGTATTTTACTGAAAACCACATTAGTATTCACAGAAATCCTCACTTCATTCTTTTGAGTAGTTCTGTAAAGCTTGCCTCCAGCAGACAACAGTAACCAAGGAGTGCAGAGCTTAGTGAAGGGTCAATTATTGTGGTCAGGTTCAATTCATGTACTCAAACATACACACACACACACACACACACACCCTTTCTTTAAGGCCATGAGTACAGCAGCCTCCTGAGAGAGAGAGAGATGCATGTTTATAAAAAGCGGGACCTCAGGGAGGTTAGCCACCACACGAAAATCTCTAATTAAAGCTCACCACACTCTCACACACACTGAACTGCTCTACTTCTGTTTGTTTTCTGTTATTGGTTATGCCTGGATTCAAAATGGCAAACCAAATCATAAACTCAGCACTTATCTGTCTTTTTTTCACTCTGTATCTGTTTTACCCTCTCCCCATCCTAGTTAACAAACACTCTTGTCATTTTTACAGCTAGGCGATATAAATTTTTTTATTCAATAGCAGTCTATCTTAATATTTATGTATTTGCTCTGAAATTACTTAAAATGTCCATATCAATAAAGTGAATACAATAATTTCATTTTTTTTCAAAAAAATTTAGGCAGATTTTCCACTGTTTTTCTTTAAAGAATACAAAGAAGAATGATACTGAATCATTTATATGTAGCATTTAAACGTGCATAGTAATAAATAGCAATATTTCTTTACCCATATTTTTGCTAAAACATTTTAATCTAAACGGTATGCAGAGACTTCAGTATACATTTGAGTAATGCCTCAAACTAACTGTTGAATCAGAATTATGAGTGGATTCTTTGAAATGCGTATTTTCCTGAAATTTAAGTGAGAGGTGCTCAAGCTATTAAAACATCTATCTTATCAATTATAAGGTGCGGTCACATTTACTATTGTTTGGTGAATTTTTGTGCACTATAACCTTTTCAATTGGAATCCGCTCAATTGCATGGGGGCGAAAGACTTTCCCCTACAGATTTCGCAACGGGTTCAAGCTGGTCACTTGGATTTGCCACGGTGACCAACAGAAAGCTGCTTGGTTAGAAAGTGACTTTTTTTGTCTTTGAGATTTCACCTGAAATTTTGCTTATGTCACCGCACCTATACTCACTAGCCTAATGAAACACTCTTTAGGAATCTTAATATACAAATATTCACTTTAATAAAATGCTACCATTTTCAGTTTTCTACTCGGAAAGAAAATGCCATGGAAGCAGGGACGTGCACAGGAATTTTGAGGGGCAGTTGCTCTGACCTAAAAAAAGGGCACTCCCCTTTTTTTTTTATTTAGGCCTACGTGAAATTCTGCATCCATTGTACGATTTATTATTTATTTTTTCTCCACCTCGGAAGGGCAACGTGAGTCGAGAAGGGCATATGGGCAGTTGCCCGGGCAACCTGAGCAACCCCCCTGTGCACGTCCCTGCATGGAAGCCTACTGTTGCTGTAGTAATGACCGCAACTTGTTCACACAGAACGTATTTTTCCATTCCACTGCTCTACTTTTCCATTGTTTTTTAATGTAAACACGCGCTAGACTGATGTGTTGCATTAACAGCAAGCCAAAGAGGGCAAGGTTTCAACTGAACTTTATGCACTTTAGTAATGATTTATTAACAAAGTTCGGGAGGAGCATGTTCAGTTAATCTACTCTAAGGTTAATCAATGAGATAGGAGGTATATATCCTCCTGACTACCAGAAAAAAATGTGAATTTGTGAATTTAGTATTTTTTTTAATGTCATTATATTGTTTAGACTAGAGCATAAGAAAATGGAAAATAAATATTTTGAAAAATTATATTTTATTCATATGTTATGCTATGTTCTCTGTAGTGGACACCAGGACTCTTTTATTTAAAAAATAAAATAAGACATGAATAGACATGAGATTTTTAGGTTTCAGGATTTTTTATACCAAACTTTGTATAAAAATGATTCTCAGCTATGTTATGAAAGATATAACAGAATGATTTGATATACAATTTTGCTTTATGCAATATGTATGTAAAATGGCCATAAATGGGTTTTTCCCCCCATTATATACAATGTATCTACACGTTGTATGTAATTTGCATATTAATGTGTTCTTGGAGCAACATGTAATGAAAAAAGAAGTATAATAATGGGAGTAATAATTGGCAAGATTCTCATAATAATATCTAATATTTCATAGGAATATTGATATATAATTTATTTCGCTATTCACATGTTGTGTCTCCCAAAATGCCTATAAACATGATTTAAGTCCTGGTGTCCAGTACAGTGGACATGTATAAAATCGATGTCCTGTTTCGTAACAGAAAATCATATTTTGATTTGAAACCCCATAACATTTTCCTGAGATGTTGATTTATGACATACAATTTGAAAATTAGTCAGATGTAAATGATAATAACAAAATATTATATTTCCATAAGGGTGTTGAATTTGATCACTAAATTAACGCCAGCCATTTTTAAAGACCAAGCAGAGGGAGTGGTCATGGTGAAACCTCTGAACATTTGGTATCTCTGAAAAGCCCTGAATGTGCTCTTTACAGGACATCCAGACTCAAAACTGTGACATGTAAGGTCTCAAAGAAATTCGCTAAAATATAATGTCCTCTACAGAGGACAAAACTCCATAGCTGGTAGTCAGGAGGATATACAGCAGACTTAACTCTGTCCCACAACAGTTTTCCAGCATCCCTCCACCACCCCATCTCAATCCAAATACTGAGCTCGGAGCCCTCCCCTCAGACAGTACGGCATATACGCATAATCCTTACTCAGAATGATTATATGTAAGTGTGAACTTGTGAATACACTTACATTATGTTCTTCCTTCATCCATGCAATAAATGCATGTTCTTAAGTGATCGAGTTTTTCTAGCATATTTCAACTGCTCATGGTATGACCCATTTTAGTGGTGACTAAATGACACTTTAAAATCAGTCATAGCTATAAAAATGTATATTCACATTTATTAGTAAATATGAAGATATATATTCATGAATATACATTAAACTTCCCATTATTCGCATCTTAATAGCTTTTAGACGTAGTGTTTCTGCCCGTTTTCGCTCGTGTGATCGTCTGTCTTTGCTTTTCTGCTACAGACTTTCAGCTAAAAAAGAAAAATACTGTAATTTTCTAGTGTTATTTTTTGATTGGTTGGGACATTCTACAGCCTTCATCAAACTTCTCAACACAGCCCACCTCAGATTGTTTTTAATCAATGCTCAAATCGTAAAAAACAAACAAACAAAAAAAACAGATTTACAGATCTGTGCCTAAATTCTGATTGGGTGGTCAAGGCAGACATTTGGGTGGGCTCATCCCATGCCTAGATCTGTCCTGATTAAAATCATTGTGATTTTACCAAAATCATCACAAATACTTGATGTATCACCCAGCTGTAGTTATTTTTGGTTATAATGTTTAGACATGTATGTCCTTTGTTCTGTGCAGTGAAAAATAATTTCATTCATATTCACCTTCCGGTTAGGTGATTCCCCTTGAGATTGAATGTGTGTTTCTGTTTGTGTCTCCACCCTGACAGTTATTTTTGTAATTGTGCTCCAGATGCATATTTCCACCCCATGCTGTTTACACACACAGTAGGAGATGTCCCTGAAGATACACACACACACTCACACATCACTAACCTTAGTTGAGGGATGGGCGTAGTGAAAATGCATTTTGTAAAAATTTCCATATCTATCTATTTTCTAATGTTTTTTTGTATTTATTTTTTTGTTTTTGTTTTATATTGTGTTCAGAACATATTTCTTGAGTGCTTCCATGGTGATATACTCAGCTGGTACTGATTTGCCAAAACCTTGATGATGCACTGATTCTACACCATGGCCCAGGAGGCTCTGTGGAAATACCCACAATCCTCAGCTCCCTGGTGAGTATGACTGCCTGCTCATTGAATGTTTGTATTAACCTTTGATGTTATACATATATTATGTGTTGTGCTTTACAAAACTAAAATTGAAGCTGCACATTTGCAATTGTGAATTAATACATAAAGTTTACAGCACATATTTAATTCATACTGTGCTACTTTTGCATTCGCATGCATGTTTGCTTGTGGACTGTCTGCAGATGATAAAAGAAGATAATTGTATTATTATTTTTTGTTGTTGTTGAAGATTTACATTGGCAGCTTCTCTGGCTCAACGAGAAAACCTGTACAAGGTCAGACACCCCTCTTTTTCAGGACGTGATTTTATTCAAATGTCAATTCAACCTTACAATTAGGTCTCGCTATGCTAGACAACAACCAAAAATATTCAGTTGCAATTTTAAATGTTTTTAGAATACAATTTAATATTTTAATCCTTTTGTGAATCTGTATCTTTAATTACATGTTGTTATATTAACATGTCAGTAAATGGACTGGCAAACTTAAAGCACACATTACCAGTTGTCAGTTAATTTAATATCGAACACAACCAAAAATGTCTTACAGTTCAGTGAGGAAATCAGTTGTGAATTCTGTAACAACTCTAAATGATTCATTGAATGAGTATGATTCCTGACTCATAAAAAGATGCTGTTTGACTAAATTAATATGGAGGCGTATAAAGATTTCCCTACTGTTGCCAATGGTGACTAGATTTTAAATTTAAATCTCAAATTTTTTTGTCACAGTCTGGAGCCCTGTGTGTGTCCATCTGTTTTATAATATGTCAGATTACTGTGTGATTGGTTACATCCTCTTTCCTAGTGAATGTGCTGCCTCTGAATCTGCTCTTTGAGCATTAGTAAAAATCAGCTCAACTTTTGGCATGAACCTGATTTAATTTTCCACCCAATCGCATGATAGTATGAAGCACTTGGTTGTAAATCAGCTATAATCACATTCAATTCCCGCCGGATTAAGATGATTTTAAATGTGGTAATTCAGTTTGGTAGCACAGAAGCAGCACAGTCTGCAGAGCTGCTTGAGCAAAGACAAATAAGCTTTTCATGACCGTCATTGCTGATTCAGTCATAGTGTCAATCTATCTGCAGTGTTATCTTTTTATATTCCTTCACATTTAATAAAGGAAATTGTGGTTGATCCACTTTTAAATTATTTTTGCATTGCTTAATTTGGTTTCTTTGACCTTGTTTACACCTAATCTGTCTTGACGCATCCTGACCAACAGCGAAGGGCTGCCTACTCATATGTCAATCAACCACTGGACAAAAACAAGGGCTTTTTTTGCCAAAAAAGCAGCTTTAGTTTGATTAATCCAGGCACTTGACCTAAAAATGACATGGAATTCTGCTTAGATTTAAAAAAAAGTCAAGAATATATTGTAGTTATTTGTTGATTTTTTTACTTTTTGCATTTGTCCTTCTATTGTTGAATGCACTGTTGAATGTTTAAAGGGATAGTTCACCCAAAAATGAAAATTGCCCCATAATTTACTCATCCTCAAGCCATCCTAGGTGTATATGACTTTCTTATTTCAGCCAAACACAAATCAGAGTTATATTACAATATCCTGGCTCGTCCAAGCTTTATAATGGGAGTCATTGGAGGATGAGATTTTGAAGCCCAAAAAAGTGTGTCTATCGATCAAAAAATGTGAATAGATGCGTTTGTGAAAGACAAATATCCTTATTTAAAACTTTATAAAGGAAAATATCAAGCTTCTGGCATGACAGCCATACGCATTCGACTTACGTCTAAAAAGCGCTAACTTCCACGACGTACCACACAATGACATGACACTATGCTTTATAATGTAGGACATAGTGTAGTACGTCATGGTGTAGCGTAGAACGTCATGCCATGGCATTGTGTACTACGTCGTGGAAGTTAACGCTTTTTAGACGTAAGTCAAATGCGTCTAGCTGTCGTGATATAACACTGATTGTGTTTGGCTGGAAGAAGACAGTCATATACACCTAGGATGGATTAAGGGTGAGTAAATTATGGGATAATTTTCATTTTTGGGTGAGCTATCCCTTTAAGTTTGATTTTGACTGCTTTTTCACTCTCTCCCTTTAGCCATGATGTCAGTCTGCGTGCCCTCACCACATAACCCCTCCCCCTCTGTGGACGTAGCCAATCGCAACGGGCCCTCTGCAACTCCGCCCAATTCCCTCAGCCTGCGTTCCTCACACAATCAACTGCTAAGTAGTGATGTCATCAAACCGGGCCAGGCCACGCCCCCGAAGTGCCGAAAGAAGTACGCACTCACGAGCATTCAGAGTGCGATGGGACTTGGCGAAGGCGTGACGCCACCGTCGTCATCTTCAGCAACTACTGCCAACCCTAAACTGGCCAAAAATGGTGCAAATCAGTTACGTAAAGCTGCGGAGCGACAGGATCACAACAAGAACACCACCGAAGAAGACGAAGATGGAAACACAGCTGACGAATCAGAGCTCAACATCAATGATGAGTTGAGGAACGTTGAGGAATTAAGCCTCGACAGTGAGTCTAACGTTGACGACGTTCACAGTGACTTTGACCCCAACAATGAGCTTGTTGACGAGGATGTAAATGAGTTGGTTGATGATGACGGTAATGAGGAGGATCGCGTGGAGTATTGTGACGACCTGCTCATTCTGTCCGAGAAAACTGAGATCGTTTCAGACAGGAAGTCCCCCGAGCACCTTAAGACCAAGAGTTACCTGGAGTCATGCCTGGATGACCTGTCATACGAACTGCCTGATGTGCAGGAAGATGATGTCACTAAGCCTTTGCTGGAGAAAGAGAAGAATCCCTGCCCCTCGTCTCCACAGAAACCACACAGCCCTGAGGACACGCCCCTCCTGTCTGTCGGCTCCTCATCTTCCTCTTCCTCACCGGAGACGAAAAAAGACCGACCACGGACGGGAGCCAAGACAGACCGGGCACTAAACCGCATCCAGAACCTTCCACACAGTGACGAGGAGTCCAGCTGGACCACATTGTCACAGGACAGTGCATCACTGGGCTCACCAGAAGAGAGCGGTCAGTAGTACACATTCAAAGCAGTATGTGTGTAGCGTGCTGGTCTTCTCAGTGTGGTTTGGTGTGTGTGTTTTGGCCTAGTATAGTGGATATGGCACACTGATGTGGTATGTGTGGTTTTAAATTTGACTGAAGTGCGTTGGCAGAGAGGTTTTGGTGTGTTTGTACTTTTCACTTTACTGGAGTGTGATCTAGGTAAACACAGCACAGTGTGTGTCTGGTTTGAGGCTGTAAAGGAAAACTTGTCAAAAGCATGTTTACTATTTTGTGTTTTTGTGTACCTTTTTTAAAAATTGTCATTTGAAAATGTAATTTTTAAAAGTGTTAATTCATCCAAAAATTCACATTTTGTCTCTCATGTCATTCCAAACCTGTAAGATGTGAACCACAAAATAAGAAGTTAAACTGAATCTTTATGCTGCTCTTTTCCATACAATGATAGTGGACAGTGACCATTAGCTATAAAGCTCAAAAAAGTACAAAAAAGCTCACAAGTGAAATTTTAGAGTTGCAGTGAGGTATTTTTAGTGCTTTTTTGAAGTTTGACAGGCACTGGTTACTGGTAAGTGCCTGATTTCATTTGGATTAAAACAATAATTAATCTTCTTAAAATGTCATGTAAACACTTTTTTCTTTTCTTTTTTGCAAAGTGGACTAACAGACCTAGATAATGCAATTGTAACTTGGTGACGTTCCACATGTATACAAGCTAATCACACTACAGGTGGCCGAGATGACTAAAAATAGAATAAAATAAAATAAAAAACGTAAACTTTGTTTATTTCAGCTAGTTGACAGGGTTCATTTAGTTTAATTTGATTAATCTAGGCTACTAAAACTACCAACTAAAACTGAAATAAAACTATTATATTTAAAAACCTGCAAAAATCTAAAGAAAATTACAAAAACACAACAAAATGAGTACAACTTGAACTAACGTTAAAATGATAAAATTAAAACAATTTAAACTAATTCAAAATGTGAATAAAAACTAAAATAGTATCTGTAGTAATGATACTAAAATAACTGGTTATTCGCTCATATTGTTTGGTGGTTTTACAGTAATTATTTAATTTTACACTTTTGTTTTATATATCTTGTTGCTAAATATTATGAAGTGGTGCCTGTGTGGTAAAATCATCTGTTGTAGATAAGATTTTTGTACTTTTTAAATTTAAATTTGTATTTATTTGCAAAATGGACTAACAGACCTAGATAATGAAACTGTAGCTTGGTATCATCCAACATGTATACAAGTTAATCACACTACAGGTGGCCAAGGTGACATGCTTTATTCATAAAATATTCAATTGCACATTGTCATGTATGTTTGGACAGACAGATGAAGATTTTAGTGTGACTTCACAGCTATTATTATTATTATAACTGCGCATGTAAATGTTCTTAGTGTCTACTTTCATTGTATGCAAAAAAGTATCATCAGCATTCTTTAAAATATCTCCTATTGTATTACACAGAAGAAAAATTATACAGGTTTGGAACAGAGCATGTGAGCGGAGTGGAGCTCATTCCTCTCAGGGCTGCTCGCTCAACCCAGAATGCCCTTTGTGATATGCTGGTTCGAGAATATGTGAAATAAGCAATTGGTCTAAGGTTATGGAGTTCAAATATTGTTTTATATAACCTTATACATAAATGCACAGTAAACATCAAAGTTATAGGGTTAGTTCAGCCAAAAATGAAAATTCCCTCATGTCGTTCTACACCCGTAAGACCCTGAAATCCGAGAGCTTTCAGTCCCTCCAATGGGACCAACGCAATTTACACATTCAAGGTCCAGAACAATAGGAAAGACATCATTAAAGTACTCCATGTGACTCCAGTGGTTTTACCTCAATTTTATCAAGCAACATAAGTGCTTTGTTTGCGAAAAAACCCCCCAAAAAACAACATAATTACCTCTATATTTACAAAAAAATATTATCCAAAGCGTGTTCACGGAACAACTTTCGGCCATGAGTCAACACAACACGCATGCATCGTAGTGCTCCCCCTTCTGAATTGCAGGTCTATATTGTTGTAAATAAAGTGGTAAATTATGTTTGTTTGTGCAAACAAAGCACTTCATGTGTCACTTCATAATGTTAAGATTAAACCACTGGAGTCACATGGATTACTTTAATGTTGTCTTTCCTATCATTCTGGACCTTGAATGTGTAAATTGCATTGCTCCCAATGAAGGGACTGAAAGCTCTCGGATTTCATCAAAAATATCTTCATTTGTGTTCTGAAGATGAACTGAAGGTCTTACGGGTGTGGAACAACATGAAGGTGAGTAATTAATGACAGAATTTTCATTTTTGGGCGAACTAACGAACATCCCAACACCTCCCATGCTGATGAGAGCGCAGTTTAGATCATTATGTAAATAGGTGATGCACACTTTCCTCTCAATAACAAAATAAACATACAACAAAAATAACAGCGGTGAGAAAAAAAAGCAGTAAAGAAAGCATCTGATCATAGCAATGTAGATATCTTTGCATCAGCTCTGCAATTCGGCACTATGCAGTCAAGTCACGTCATTTATACAATATTGCCACAAATATCATAACTGTTATCTATAGGCTTACTGCAATTGAATTCATTACAAACAGAAAGACGTTTAGAACATATAAATATCATTTCAGAGCGGAATTTTAGCAAATGTCGTTTAACCGGTGAGCGTGAGCGGTAAATGAGTGGAGTGTTTGCTTGGGCCATGAGCGATTGAGCGTAGAGCGTGACACCGCTCCGTTTCGCTCACATGCTCTGGTTTGTTACAACATGAGGATGTGTAAGCCATTTTTATTTCTGGGTGCAACCCACGTTGTACATGTTTTTGACTTAGATAAATGGTGCTGAATTTCTTGTTGTTTCACTCGTGGTGAGTCAAAATGGCTGTTTCTGTGGTAATGAGTCTCCTCTCTGCCCCCGACTGTCACTCAAACCAGTCTAGCATTGACACAGTGTCTGTCAATACCTCTCTCAGTAGACAGGAAAACCTCACAGGTGTGTGGCAGATCTGTTCAGCCAGCATGGTGGGTAATGGACAGCTGCAAACTGGTTTTACACCCAGATGTTAGCTGGCATCGCCGGAGTAGCCTGTTATGCACAATTCCTGCACATCCATCCCTCTCCCACCATTTCTGTGTCTTGTCATACCAAGGTCACATGACCACGCATTGGGTGACACTGCAGGAAAAATGATCTTGGGGTTGCCGGGGTGACAGAACGTTCGGCAAAGGAGGTGGGTTTGATTGGCCGGGTGACCAATCGTGTATCCTGGATTGACAGGAAGCTGATATCTCTCTTCCTGCCAGATTTTTATAAAAAATAAACAGCAAATAAACAGAGTCTGTTGCTCTCGCATTCTCACCCACCCCGTCTCTCCCTCTCCCTTTCTGAATCAGTCGCTCACCCCCTCTGTCTCTCTCCGGCTCTACCTCTGCTTTCCTCCCTCTTCTCATGTCATCCTCTCTTCTTGCGGCTGCTCAGTCATGATGCTGGGTAAAGACTACATGTTGGCCATTGTTATAGTGAATTACGAGGGTAGGTACTGCGTGTCGGTGTGTCTGGTTGTGAGTCAGTGCTGCGCATGTAGCTACGCGTCTCTGTTGCGTGTGCATGCTCATAAATGCAGGCGGAGAAGAGATAAGGAAGGAGGGAGGATGCAGTGAAGGGTGTCACGAGCTGTGTGCTGAATACTAAAGTTTGTGCATATGTTCATGGCACTTCGGTCCGTGTGTGTGTGTGTGCACGAATTTTACAGCTGTCCTCCCCTCCCCCTCTGACCGCCACATGCTTTATAGAATGCAGAAAGAGAGAGACAATATCGAAAATGGGTCGAATATTAGATCTAGCATAGAAAACTAGGCTGAGGATAGTAACTACAGCATATGCTAGCATACTGTTTATCTGTGTGTTTAAAATGAACTAGCTGTTATTTTTGCTGAAAAATCCACAAAATCATTAAATGTCAACCTGATTATTGTCTCTATTTCTTTGTATTTGAATCTGTATGAAGGTTTTGTTGTCTCAGAGAACTGCAATGAGGTTTTTAGGCAGCTGTAGTGACCCACTTATATATCAGGGACTACAAGTCCCAAAATGCACCTTGGTGTAATACTCAGTATTAAAGAGCACTACAGCTCCTGTACTGCAGTGCCTCATTGTCTTACTAAAAGGGAACTTAGGTACAGGAGACGTTTCTAATAAGCACTTGTGTTCACTTTGAATGCTTGGAGATTAGATTAGCCATACATGACTAGTGCTGGCTAATAGCTGTTTCACTCAGTTAGTCAGTTCTGTTGGCTAATTATTAAGTCTCATTAAAATGAGACATGCCTGAGAGCAACAGTGAGACTACTCTACTCTTCCTCAACACGTTTCTCACAGGGTTATTATTAACACCCCGATATACTTCAAACGAAATCAAAGAACGAACTGATGTGATGCCATTTCGAACAAAATCAGGCTGAAACGAAGTTTGTTTGGAGTTTGTTTTGGAAGTTCGAAACAGCTTGCTAAAGCAAACTTTCTGGAAAAGTTTGCTTCAGCTGGTAAACAACTTCGTACTTCCATTGGTCCGTAGGCATTACATAAGGTAGGTGTGCGCTGAGGCTCCGCCTTCTTTCATTCGGAAAATCTTTTCCAGTTTCATGTCCACAAGTGAAAACATGAAAATTGGAGAGCTGCTTTATAGTAGAAATGAGAGACTGACACTGTTTTTCACGTTTAATACGGTAAAGCTGCTTGAATTTTAACAATCTTTAGTGTTATAATATAAATGCAACGTGACTTTACTGGAGTGCCGACTTACAGAGCTTGTGCAAACAAACATCCACGTTGCCATGATTAGATGCTTTTCTTTTGCTTTATTAAAAAATCCTTGCTAGTTTCTCAGTTTTGTTGTTTATTTTGTTACTGAGTGGAAAGAAAATGAATGTTAACTTAAATATAATAAAATATACAAAACTTATTTTATTTCAGCTAATTGTCTAGGTTAATTTAGTTTTAAACTTAATATAGGCTACTAAAATAACTAAAACTGAAATAAAAATGAATACAAATCTATCTAAATTAAATTTTTTACTTCATTGGAATGGCACAAGACTTGGTAAAGGTTTTGGGAACACACAAAAAAAGATCATGGGCATGATTCAAAAATGTTAAATGGTCCTGAAAAAAATAGTCACTCTTCACACAATTGTTCGCGGTCAAAAATGACCACATTAGAAATGCAAATTTTATCAAGTGGAAGCGTTTGGTACTGCATCCAAACAAAACCTTACTGAAAGCAAATTTTTTGAGATAACCTCATTTGGAGCACAATATTTTATAAAACAGATTTATGGTTCATGATTTATTTACAGTTTTAGATTAAAACATGTTTTGGAATATATATATTTCATATAAAATTTGTGCATTTTTCATAATAATAAACTTATACTTCTATAATAATTTTTAATTTGTTCACTTCAGCAATCTGTCAAGTGTCTTATTTAAAAAGAGACCATTTTTTACATTCATTTTATTCAAATAATAAAAAAGGACATTTTTGACCGCCACGCCCAAAGGGTTAAACTAAAATGAAAAAAAAATGAAAATATAAAGAATAAAATTAATAAAAATATTAATAAAAAGCCATAATAGTATTATTTCAATTTACACTTTATTTGTTTCATATATTTTGTAAATAAAGATGATTGAAGAAGCCTGCGTGGTAAAATGGTCTGTTCTAGATTATCTTTTTGTATTTTTTTTACCCATGTTTTTAAGGTACGGTCACATTAGCAAAATTTCAGTGAAATTTGGGGCCAAAAAAAGGGTCATTGTAAATTTTTCAAGAATCGTATAATGCTGTTTTGACACCATGAATTTTTATCACTCACATCCTCTTAACAGGCTACCATGTTTTAACCAGCCGTGATGCAGCAAGTTATTTTTATATCAACAGTGAAAGCAAATTCAATACAGCTATGTGGAGCAGGAATTTGGACCAATGAGATTTCAATGTGGACTATCCAGGGTAATTCCCGGACATACTACATTCACCATGTTGGCACTCTTCTTTGACCTATGTGACCTTCAACATGTCAACAAATTACTTTGGTGTTGTTAGACAAGAACAATTTATGAATGAGGAGCAACTTTCTTGGTACCTATAGCATGTGAACTTTCACTTCCCCGCCATTGGTTTAACATTTCAAATCTAATGGCTCCTGTGACTAAATGGGATAGCAAAGTGTCCACTGTCTGCAACACTTCAGAACAGATCCAGTACAAATCTGGGTATTGTTTGTCTACAGTATCATCATTACTGAGTTTTCTGACATTCTACTCATTTGACATATTACTTTTTGCATACTATGTGGCAGGGAATGAGTAGGAAAGCCTAAAAACAACATTAAATCAATTTGGAGCATGGATGAGATTTTATCACTTGCATCTCAGCTGTTTATTTCACTGTGGCATGATTTAGTTGTTAGTCATTTTCTATATTAATCTTTTGTTGGTAGATTTCGTAGATTGTGTGTAGATAGATAGAAGTTCTTTCGAGAATGTCTTTAGAGTTGTTTAATCACACACTGAGTGTCACAGCTTCATGGATTTGGTGAGGACGTGTTTCCTGACTTGAATCTGTTCAGATGTGGGAGTAGCAGACTGCAGTGGTTTACTGTGTATGTGTGGTTTTCCTCGCCCAGATTGCATTGTGTGAATAATGCTCTTACTAACATCTGAAACATGAAACAAACATTCCCAGCTGCTGAGCGAAGACAGACAGAACAGTAGCAAGTTCGAGAGAAAGTTGTGAGACAGATTTTACAGTATGATAGTCTTCCAGTTGCACAAAAACCTATTCTTGGTAGCAACAAGCCAGTATTACACAAAATTATTCTAGTTTTAGACAAGTGTCTTCATTGTTGGAATGGAATATTACAGTATTAATTATAAGTAATTTATTTGTGCACATGATTATTTTATTTTTAATTCTTATGCCTTCATATTTCTTTTATATTTTCTTAATAAAAATAAAATAACCTCACCCCTCCAACAACCTGTAAATTACATGAAATCGCAGCAAAAACAAAAAACAATGTTCCCTATGAACAAAATCAGGTCCTGTCCTACATTTTTTCTTATTCAAGAAGCAGTTTCACTCGGATATCACGATAGGGAAGAACACTTTCATAAACACCTCAGTGTTTAAGTTTTCGTGCCATAAAAAACGAACAGTTAAAACGCAATCGTTTAGCAACATAATGTATTACAGGGCACTCATAATCCACAGAAACCCACTGAGACGAAGTGACTCATTATTTAGGCTTCGGCAGTTTTAATTATTAGGTTGACACTTGAAATGTCCATATAAACAGTGTCCATATGTTGGGAGACTGGTTGGGCAGTATGACGGGACCATGCTACGATAGAAACGTGTTAACCAATAGAGATTTTGCTGTATCGTTTATACTACGGTAGATATTTGCTTAAGTATTTATTTTTGCAAGGCACGACTACTTTACACTATTTAGACACGAGAGTGACAAAGAAACATGGAGAAATAAAAAAATAGAGATTGATGTATCATTCATTTAAGATCAATAATCTTATCTTTTGGTTTGCATCCATCAAATTCCAAATATTAGAAAAAAAAGAGGAAAAAAAACGAAGTACATCTTCACTGACATGATTTTGTGCAGCAGTAGTAGCTACACTGCATCGTCATCTTTTCCCCCCATTTTTTCCAGTACTGGACCTAAAAGTTGTATGGTGATACATATCATGTTTTAAGATTACTTGTGCCATCATACAAGGTTTTGGTCATACCGCCCACTCATAGGAATCTTGGATATCTTGGTTGAAGGGTGTGTGGACCACACCTGACCTTGTGCATTTGTGTTTACAGATATCTGGGGGGAGCAGTCATTTCAGACAGACCCTGATTTGCCTCCAGGATGGAAGATGATGACAGACATGGCTGGTATTTATTACTGGCACATTCCAACGGGCACCACACAGTGGGAGAGACCCGCCCCATGCCATCCGGTGCCAACTGGACCCAGCCATGCCAGCCGCAAACACTCCCTGGGCTCCCTGTCACCTTCGCCCACTCCAGATCACGAGGTAACCCTTTCAAATCATGTGGTTACACAAACTGGACATGTTACTTAGCTAAAGCGAATCAACTGTTGATTTATCCACATTGACAAATGTATCTCTTTGTTTTCCTCTAGTCGATGTCTCATGCCGACGTGTTTTTCGGAGCCTCAAGTCGTTCAGGCAGCACCACTTCCGACAGCTCGTCTGACCCCGCCCCCATCCCGTCTTCTACATGTCTGGACCCTACCCCTATCCTGTCCTCAAACTCTTCCTCATCCTCTGACGGCAATGTTCCTTCCTGTGGATTCGTCAACAGCTGCTACTTTGTAAGTCTTTTCATCAATGTCCCATTTTTCAGTATGGACAATACTCTGTGGATATATCCTGCCATTCTTTGGGTGTTCAGCTTTGACAATGAGTCTGATTTGGATGTGGAGAATAAATAGATAAGACCTAAATTTAACACATATTATAGTTCATAAAAGAATTAGAATTCAGAGAATTGCCATTATAGATGTGACAGTACTTTAGTTGCCATAGACTGAATAGAGCTGGGTAAATGCTTAATATAGATACAGGTTGCTATGACTGTATTTGCTGTTTCCTTGATGAGTAGAAAGTTCTTATATGAAATGTAGTTTTCAGAGCAGTGTTTATATGAAATGGAATTTTTTGTAACATTATAAAAGTCTTTTGATTTATTTAATGCATCCTTGCTGAATAAAAGTGTTAGTTTCTTTCAAAAAAGATCTTACTGACCCCAAACTTTTGAACTGTAGTCTATATTGTATTGTTAAATATAAATATACTGTGATATATAGATGGATATTGGTCATATATAATAAAGATAAAACTATTTGTTTTGTATGTTTGTGTGTGTGTATAGCCTCGGTCCTCATCCCTACAGATAATGCCAGGGAAGGACAGACACTCTGAGGCACGCCATCGGGAAGAGGAAAAGGTAACAACAACTCGTTTACTTTCAGAATGCAGTGGAAAAAACATTTTTGAACTCCTCTGATTCTTGCAACAGAGAGTGAGATATCAACATCCATACTGCATCTAAACAGCCAGATACTGTACACATACACACACGCACACATGCTTGTCGAGTGATCTAACAACCCTGTCTTGTCTCTCAATACCCTCCCATCCTTGACCCCTCAACCTTGTCCTCCTCGTTTGTGTGTGAATAATGGTGCAGAAACAGCCTTGGAGTGATTTTGCAGTGGGAAAGATTGATAGTGAGATCTGGAAGGTTAGTATCTCAGGCAGTTTTTTTTTTATTGAACTGCAGAGCCAAATACACAGCAGAATGTCTCAGGGAACTACTGTCAACACTTGGTTATGCTCTTCACAGGGTCCAAAATTATTTTTTGGCCAATGGAAAAGTCTGTATACCTGTAGATGTTCTACTGGTGTAGTTGAGCTCTGAGATCCTGTGCTGCTTCATACCTTCCTCACCTTTTGACCTTTAACCTTTCTTCTGAGCATGACTTTCATCTTCTGTTGTCTGGCTGCACTGCAAAAATAATTTATATAACTAAATTTGAAAAAAGTCAATTTGTTTTTTGATTTAAAGGTGCAATATGTAAGAATTTTGCAGTAAAATATCCAAAAACCACTTGGCCAGTGTTATATATTTTGTTCACTTGAGTACTTACAATATCTCAAATGTTTGCAACTATTTGTAAATCTTGAGAAAATTGCAATTTTAACCAAGGCTCCGGGACGTGTGAGGAGTCGCCTGTCAATTGCGTCATACCCGCGTTAACCCTCGGTTTCCGGTTTTATTAATTTGTAGAAACCATGGAAACACCAAAGATGCTTTAATATTTACATGTTTTAATAGACAAGGGAACAACTGTTTTGATATATTTATAGACAGAAAACTAATTATTGTTATATAGCTCAACACGTTTAGTCTTATTGTTTAAATCAAATTTTCTTGATTTTTTGCAAGTACCATGCTTTACCATGCCTCAGAGACAAACACTATTTTGTGAAGTAGCTAACATAGCATAATCAGATGCAGCTTTATTTTTAGTAACAGTAATACAGAATTTTCTCCATCATACAATACGTTTTAAAATTAATTGCATGCCATTTATCAACACAAGCCATCCAGCATTTAATATGATTGTAACGCAATTCGTATATACGGGAAGAAGGAGGCGGGAACCGGCGAACGTTCAAACAATAATCTTTAATAAAATAAACAAAGAACAAAACGAAAGTAATGCCGGCAGACCCTCGCGGACGTCTGCCGGCCACACAAACATAATAAAACATAAAATAAAATCCAGGCCTGGTCCTCTCTCGTCCTTCACTGTCGTCGCTCCTCCTTTTATGCCTCCGGAGCTCCTCCGTGAGGGACTCGAGGCCGGCGCGCCTCGCAGCTGATGCTCATTATCACTCGCGTCACCGGCCTCGCGCCGTTCCCTCACGGCTCTCGTCTCATACTCGTAACCTGGAAAAGCGGAAGCAGCGCCGGCGACTGTGACATAATAAAAGTTCAGCTGCTCGCGGCTTGTTTTGCGCAATCGCTCCAGTGACCTCGTTCAGCTCCCACAACACTCGGTCCTGCTCTGCTTCATACTACAGTAACGTTAATAATCACATCCATGAACATGATTTCTTCCTGAGTCCTATCCCAATTCTTTTCCACCGTCCGTTGAGGTGAAGACCACATGTCCCAAGATTCCGCGCTCAAACTTGGCGTCATCAAGCTACGCCTTTGTTTTGAATTGGCCTCTAGCGAACAGAAAATATACATATTGCACCTTTAAGATAAACCTCACTAAACCTCACTGTTATAATTCTTAAAACAAACAAAAATTGCCAGATAGAGTAATAAAAATCTCAATGATATATTCTCTAAAAAGTTAAGATATATTATAGATATAATATATTATATTATTTATATTAAGATATATTTATGCAGATAAGATGTAAAATATATTTAGATAAATCAAATTATTTTACACTTTATTTATTCAGTTAGATATTTCAATAGTTATTAAGAAAATGCTTTTTGCTCTCAGTCACTCTTCATTTCTCCTCACCCTCTTAATATAATCCTTTTGTAAAATGTGCAGGGTTCAACCTGTGTCTGTTTTAAAACTGGTTAATCATTTTGAGTTCAGTTTGTTTAACCATTCATCACAGGAAGTGTGCTTTCCTGTTTTGTTTTTGTGTGATCTGCACATAAACACATATATCTGCACTCAACCCACTGGCTCCATTCTGTATATTTGTGGGTTTGTTGTATGTTTGTGTTCTTGTGTTTAAGCACCTCTGCTTTATCTTTGCTTCAGGATCTACAGGCGGCCACAATAAACCCTGACCCCAGTCTGAAAGAGTTTGAAGGCGCAACTCTCCGCTATGCCTCCCTCAAACTACGGTGTGTGAAAGAGAATATATAAATACTAATAAATAAGAGAGAGAATACAATTACAGTAAAGTGGGATGTAAAATGTATATACCTCTTCTGACTGTGTGTGTCTGTGTTTAGAAACCCTGCTCCTGTGGAAGAGGAAGATTCCAGCAGCATTAACAGTGACCCTGAAGCCAAGGTGAGAGCACATTAGTTTGTTCTGCACATACTGCTGCTATTCAAAGAAAACAACTGTACAGAAAACTTATTTTAGCCATGAGGACAGGATCCAAATTAACACTCGCTAAGCTCTGAAGTAAATGTATACTATATAATATACTGTACAATGGAGCTGGTGTTACCAGTTGGTTGGTGTTTGTTTAGGAATTGCAACATTATATGGTTTAAGTCAAACCGTAAGAATGATAGTCAAACTCTTGCTGTTGCAAGAGACAAATATAATTCAAACCTGTCGCTACTGTTAAATCATACAACACCTTTTACCTCTCTGGAAATTTTATTTTTAGACACAAATGTGTAATGTTCCTTGCATTAAGCCACCAGAATGAACATTTTATATTTTTGGACAGATGCAAGAGACAGATTTCCAATATGATATGACTACTTCACATATACCAATTCTGTCATGAAACTCTAGATAGAGCAGGCTAATGGGTCCTTAACGCAACCTGCTGACAATTACATTGTTAACTACAAGGCACAAGCGAATTGGTTCCTGTTGCATCTGCAGCCAATGAGTTTGCTGCTCAGCATTTTTAATAATTGGTCAGTGTCTGTTGTAGCAGTTTTCAGTGTGCTTTAAGATTTCTTCTAAAACCCTCCACCTTCCCCTGCTCCATCTGTATAGATCTGCTATGGGTAATTTTTTTATATGCTATTTGTGCAGCAGCAGTATATATTGTGTATATTTGTATTGTACTTGCTCTGCAGCAGCAGCAGCAGCATCATCAATAATCAACAGCAGCAGCAGTGTAGCAGATCTATTCTACCAAGACCAAATGCATTAATATTGCGAAATCCATACCATGCTAAACTCTTCTGAGAGTTGTCTTGATAATGCAATGAGAAAACAGCTAGTTAATAGGAACATAAATATAGATGTTGAAGGAACAAATATATTTTCTAAAATAGAAATAACTCGCCTGCAATTAGAAGGTGTGGGAAAATATACATTTTCGCCCCGTTTAAAAGTACATAATGACTTGATGTTCTTTTACAGTAACATTACTGTGTATTTACTGCTAGTGAGATTGTTTGTCTGAAATGAGCATGATAAATGTATGATTTTACCAGGTAGTAGGATTGGCACAAATTATTTCATAATACGTTTACGTATATTAGTGGAAATTGTTGGTGCTGTCAGGAGATTTCAAACTCCAATGTAATTCTAGATATACAGTGCCATCTGCTGGCTGCTCAAAGAAATGCACATGCATGTCATGCTTGGAGACATGTGGTAGGGTAAACAAGACAATGAAAAAAACAAATTTGTAATTTAGATTTTTACTTTTTATATATAAATAAGAGTGAGTTAAATCCTTAGTGGAGCAATTAGGTGCCCTGCTGTTAACAAAAAGCACTAAACAACACCACTTCTTTCAAAAGACTGCCATAAATACACATGCATTTGTGCCACAAAACACAAAATGTGAAACAAATCAATAAAAAAATGTAAAAATATAATGCACTACACTGATTAAGAGGAAAATTATAAGAGAAATTTCCACATCGCTTTTTACTTTGCAATGAAAGTGGATGGTGGCCATGACTGTCAAGCTACAAAATGTTCAAAAAAGTACCGTAAAAGAGTCCATTTGACTTTTGGGGTAAACTGTAGCTTTAACAGAAATGTTCCACATTCCAATCCAGTCCTTCAGGATTCTGCAGATTAATTTTTTTGCGGTTAATCAGACTACATTTGATCCCGTTGTTTTGCGCTTGTTCCACGTGTATTTAATCCTTCAAATATTCGATTATGCATTGTGTCTCATACACTACCACTTAAAAGTTTGGTGTCGGTAAGATTTTAAAAAATATTTTTGAAAGAAGTCTCTTATGCTCACCAAGGCTGACTTTATTTGATCAAAAGTACAATTAAAACGGTAACATTGTTAAAATATTAGGTAAGTTTAAAATAACTGTTTTCTATATATAATATATAATATGGTCCTATTTTATCATTTTTATTATTATATTGTATACGATTCCAAGTAAAAAATAACATATTAGGCTTACACTGTGAGTGAAATGAACAAAACAGAATGAAATTGTTAATAATGATTGTGTATGATAATTAATCGTCAGCACAACATTTATGATTGTGACGGACCTACTCATGTGTTAATGTCTCATGATCCTTCAGTAATCATTTTAATATGCTGATTTGGTGCTCAACTAACATTTCTTATTATCAATGTTAAATATCAGTTATTTTCAGGATTCTTTGATGAAAAGAAAGTTTTATATATATATAAGTATATATGAAATGGAAATCTTTTGCAACATTATAAATGTCTTACTGTCACTTTTGATCAATTGAATGTGTCTTTGCAGAATAAGAGTATTAATTTCTTTCAACGGGAGTGTATATTTGGACAGACAGATTAACAATTTAGCTCTATGCACTGCATCTCAATTTGAACTGTTACTGTTTTTTAATTTCCACTTTTGAGTTAGCAGATGAGAGTTCATCTACCATTCATGCTGCCATTACATTACATTGTGCTCTTTCTCTCTCTCTCTCTCTCTCTCTCTCTCCCTTTCTTTCTCCTCTCTGTGTGTTTCACACTCTTTCTCTTGAGGATCTGTTCTTTCAGCAGCAGTTAAAATCAAACTGAAAGAGCATGACAATATTCTGCCTATTATTAATCTCTCTCACACACAAACACGTTCATAATGGAGGAGCTTCATCACATATTGTCAGAAAAGAAGAGAGACTGAATGATGGATGATTCTGCTCTTGGAGTGTTGGGAATGAAATACAGATGAGTAAGGAGGAGGGGAACAAGTGGAAGATAAAAGAAAAAATCTTCCCTTAAAAGGGGTCTTCTTGTTTGATCTCAGCATGTGTGTGTGTGTGTGTGTGTGTGTGTACAAATGCTCTCTCTCTTTCTCACTCGTTTTAACAGCAGCTATTCTTAGAAGATGCCATGTGAAAATTTAAAGAGGCGTTTCCTCAGTTTAGTCTATCTCACTGTAGAGGAGTAGTAGAATTTTGGATATGAAGCATAATGTAATATATATATATTAGATAAACATGATATTATGATACTAAACTGGACTTGTTCCTGTGAAATCTGTTAATATATTGTATATTTGCCTTTCTCTTCATTTGCATAAAGTGTGTAGTTGTAGCGCTGTAGTTATATGTTACAGTGTTTGTGCTTAATCAGTGTTTGTTTATTACAGTGTTTTGCTGTGCGCTCTCTCGGCTGGGTAGAGATGGCAGAAGAGGACTTGGCTCCAGGTAAAAGCAGTGTCGCTGTTAATAACTGCATCCGTCAACTATCCTACTGCAAGAATGACATACGAGACACTGTGGGCATCTGGGGAGAGGTGAGATACACACACACACACACACACACTCTCTCTCTCACACACACACACAATGCATAACTAACAAGACTTCCATTATCAACCAGCTTTACAAGAACATGCTGGTTGACCAACCACACTAAGATTTATATGGTGGCAGCTAGACCAGCACTAAACCAGTCTTTTTAGCAGGGCTCACATATATTCATTCCAAAATACACACAATGTTTCTGAACATGTGTCTTGTATAATGTTTAAAAAGTGGTTGATAAAAAGAGAGGGACAAAACGAGACAATACAATACAAGAAAGAATAGAAGTAATGAAAAGAGGTAAAGCTGAAAATGTCATGCAGAAAAAAGCAAGTGAATAGAAGAAAAAGAGGAAGAGAGAGTTTAATGTGTTGTGACAGGACACAGGAAGAGAGCCTCTGTTCTCCTTCTGCCTTTTATTTTCTGGTCTGATCATTTATTCATTACTTCCAACACGCATACAAGCACTAGCATCTTTAGACCTTATAGTAGCTTGTGACATCGATTCCAAAACCTATAGTGAGTTGCCTATGTGGGCCGTATTTCAAGGCATCATAAGTGCACTTCTAACTCGAAGGGTGTTCTTGAAGACAGCTTGAGTTCTTGGACACCTTTGTTTTGGTCAGAATCTAAGGCAGCATTGCATTTATCCTTCGCAGAGAAATTGAGTGAAAAAAGAGAAGCACTGGTTGATAAATATAATTACATTTATTTAATACTGAAAAGTTTTGACAATTTGACAAATAAGTTTACAATTTTGACAAATAAGCTGACAATTTTACCTAGTGTTTCTGTTATATGTTAAAAAGTTTGTTTATTAGAGTATCAAGTTTTAATTTAGCAACAAATCAACCAGTGCTATTTGTATGAAATTACATGGATTATAATATATGTACATTTCATTTAATACCAAAAAGCAAAGTTGAATTTAAAAATTCACTGTTTTACCCATTATTTGCATGTGTTGTGCATTTTATGCTTATTAGAATATCACGTTTTAAATATGGAGCTACTGTGTGTTCTGAGTTGTGCTATTTGTCTGAAATTTCATGGATTACAATATACTTACATTTCAGTACAAAAAAGCATCGTTTTAAAAAAATCAGTCGAATTTAAAATTGACTTTTTTATCAATTATTTGCATGAGCTATACATTTTATGCTTATTAAAGTATCATGGTTTTAGCTCAGAAATGTGCTTACATCAAAGCCGAGCCTAGTGTACATTTTGTGAGAGGAATGCTACTTGTATGACGCCTTAGAAGGCAGCTGCCAATGTAGGCATTAGACAGCAAGAAAGCTCACTAGGTTTTGAAACTGAACCCTCATCTTGCTCTCTGGCGTTGTGCGTTTGTATCCAGGGGAAGGATATGTACCTCATTCTGGAGAATAACATGCTGAATCTGGTTGACCCGATGGATCGTAGCGTTCTACACTCTCAGCCAATCGCAAGCATCCGTGTGTGGGGCGTTGGCCGCGATAATGGAAGGTAAACACTGGTTGCCATGGCAATGGGTATTTTTATGGGTTAGTTAAGGAGAACGTGCTAAATGATGAAGGCTTTTTGAAATGTTTAATAAATGACAGAGAAACTGAACATAACTGAATGTTTAATAGCTAAAATTCTCTTAGTTCATAGATGTCAGAGTTTTTGAAACCACACAGACGGGGCAAAAAGGGATTTTATATCAGTTTAAACATTACAGCTGCCACAGACATCATCAGGGTCTTATTTACGAGGAGCTAATTTTCTACTTTGCTGCTCCTGTTCGGCTGACTGGTCATCTACCAGCACTAATAATGTTTAATCTCTGTGAAGCACTGAATGTTGGCTCAATCTTTTCGAGTAAGTAGTTTCTGCCAAGTTACATCAGATAAAGGCCATTTCAAAAACTAAACTGACCTACAAAAGCTTTGAAACTGAAGTGAACCAAATGTACGTTTCACCATTGCAAAACTCTATTGCTGGGAGAAAGAAATACTATATATGAAATAATAATTAAAATTAAGTGTTTTCAGGCTTATAAAAGTGCTTTTTTTTTCAATCAGCCAGTGTTACCAAGTATTTTCAAAATATTTACTGCAAAAACTTAAAGAAAAAATGCAAGAACGTAAATAAAGTAAAAATAATCAATACACATTTTCCACATTTTTCCATTAATTAATCACTAGGATGGAATCATGATATTTAATGACTTTCCTGTATATGAACCGATATAACAATACCTAGTAATAAATATATTTTTTACATTTACTAAATATTTTTTGCTAAAACATTTTAATATACAAAAAATTTACTTATGAATTTTTTTGTGATTATGGCACAAAGACTTGAAACTGACAGTTTGTCTCATTCACAAAATATTGCTTAGTTTTCTAGTGAATTAATTTAATATTGCCAATTCTAGTGGATGGTGCATGTGCTGTGAATGCTTCGCATTTCATTTTAATGAGTGATTTTAGATCTGCAAACGTCAGCATCTCTGCACCTGTGACTTTCCTCATGCGTTCATTATCTATAGCACTCTGCAAGAGATTCACTTAATGTGTCTGTGTTAATGTATTCTGATATCGAGACACTCCTCCAGCCTGTTCACGCTAAAGGTCATTATAATGATTTTGGATTGAAGAAGTCACCCCAGTGAAAGGAGGACAGAAATAAAAGATTGATGATCGAGAGACTAATGAAAGTTTAATCCAGTGTTATAGGGGCTGCCCGTATGTGTAGCTGTGAGTGTTTGTAAGTTAGTGTATATGAATCTCTTACACACTCTGAAGAGCTGAACTTTTCCTGCTGTAGTCCCAGAAGAGCTGACTGATGTGTGTGTGAGTGTGTGTGGATGATGCAGGGGTGGAATGCAGCATACTTCATCAGGGATGCTGAATCACAGTTTTGCCTCACTGAGTGTAAGCAGTACCACTTTTTGACCAGCAGATGGCACTCTTCATATGTTCACCCAACAGGAATAATGCTTTAGGCTTTTTCAGATTTATTTTGTAGTCTGCATGTGCAAGTTTGTGCTTGTGTGTGATCATTGTGTCCTCCTATGCTAATACTCCACTAAGCCCATCAGTAATATTTTCCTCCCAAGACCCTGGAGGAGGTTACCGTAGCGACAAGCGAAAGAGGAGGGGGAGGGTAGAAGGAACGCTGGGATTGGATGGAAGGAGAGAGAGCGAAAATGAGAAGGGGGTAAAAAAAGAGAGCGATTGAGCATAGAGAGGTGAGCTGCATGTTTTTAACAGAGCAGGGGATGAGACGAGGAGGTGAAAATCTGTAGAAGAGGGGTAGGACAATGCTATAGCAGGAAAAACATATTACTTGAAAAGATGTGAGTATTTTTCTCTCTCTATCACTTAATTTTGTAACTTAAGACAATACCCATTAATAAATGTAATGCATTTTTTCTACAGTGTGACATTGGTTAAGTAGTTTTCAGTGGAAGTATGTACTGGATTGAGAAAGGAGGAATAGTAGGGCAGTTAGAAGGTAGAGTGGGTGGAATTGCTCCAGATGGTGTGAATGAGGAGGTGGAGATTTCAGTAGAGAATTATGGATGTATGCTACGCGTTGTTGTCATTTACTGTGGTGAGGATAGTATTGTGGAGTACTGTGTATGCAGTTATTAAATTAGGTCACGGCGAGATGTTCACATTTGAAAGAGACTGCAACTTCCTTCTGTGTTCCCTCAGATCAGGCCTTCCCTCTGATACCATCCCACACATCCACGCAAACTAGAACACATGCCTTTTTTCAAATTCCTCAGGGGAACCTCAGGGTTCTGTTCTCGGTCCATTTGCGTTGTTCCCTGTACCTCCTTGTAGATTCTCCTTGACCCTCCAGCACATTTTTCTGTTAAATCCTGCTGAGGTGCTGTTAAATAGCCCAGTTTGAACAGGTTTACCAGCCTGGGGTTCATTCTGGACATTATTGAGTGCACTGAGTTCATCTGGTTTTATTCTTTCTCTTCCTGTTAAATCTCTAATTACTACACTGTTACATATGCATGTCTTCTACTGGCTGCACACAGAGAGCCTCATGTTTTGAAGTGTCTTGATAAATGTCTAAATTCTCTTGTCACACCTGCTGGTCTCATTTCCTCTCTCTTCTCTCTTTCTCTCTCTCTTTCTTTCTCTTTTTTCATACATGCATACATACACACATTGAAAGATGTTAGTCTTATTATGGAGGTTTGGACATTACAAAACTGCTAGAAAGTGGATCTTTTCTTGAAATGAGAATATATTCTTCCCACAGCCAGTTCTTGCATCCTGTCTTTTTATTGTCTATTTGTAATGAACGTATTGAAACACAACCTGTACACATTTGGAACTCATTCATGAAACAAAAGCAGTGTTTCTGTGTAAATCCTTCATAATACATATTTTGTTGCATTGACACTTGTTAGGTTTTGTGAATGATTTATGCAGAAATTTGTTGTTGACTCATGTTTCATTAATGGGCATCATTGTGTGTATTTTCTCATGTTTTTTCTTTTACTCGACTGCTTTCCGGGACTCAGAGAGAGGTAAATTGATTTACTCTTGTTATTTGTATTCTTCTCATTGCCTGGCTGTAGTCTGTTGCTGGTCATTTTGTTCATAATAGTTTATTTTTAGCTGAAATATTAAAGAATAATACTGTGTATGATACAGCTGGAGGTGTAAGTATAGAGACACTCATTCATCTTAGACAACCACGTGCACCTGCATATAGTAGATGAGGTGTGTGCTTTTTCTCCACGGTTATATTTTCCACCATATTTTTTGTTTGCTTGAAATGTGGGTGTATGTATCTTTAAGTAACTGTTTTTAAATTGATTGTCTAAATCTAAAGGGCACATCATCCATCAGGGTCTTTGAAGGCAGTTCTTTTCATATGCACAAACACACACATATGCACACAAACTCACATTCACAACTCTTTGTTTATAACCAAGTTCATCTGCATTATTTATTGATTCATTTAATATGGTTGTTGATTAAACATTTGTTTTTCAACAAGAGTCTATTTGCTTTCTTAATGCACATTCCTGGTCTTAATGTGCACTTTATTCCAAATAAAATGTTTTTCTTTGTAATTATTTTGTAAAAATGTAATAACTCAACAGTGACTTTTTGCGGCCCAATCATTTTCCTATGGATAAAATAAAATGACCTTCTACATTTATTCTAGATCAGTATCCTGTTTGAAAAAATGACAGATTATGTGATTTTAAATGGATTGTGAAAGGTGTTTCATGTTTACTTTAAACAGCTGTTTACATATAAGTTTAATCTTGTTTTGTTTTAATTGTGTGCAAACAGGGATTTTGCATATGTAGCGCGAGATAAGGACACCAGGATATTAAAATGTCATGTGTTCCGCTGTGACACCCCTGCCAAAGCCATCGCCACCAGTCTGCACGAAATCTGCTCTAGGGTGAGAACTACACGCTACACAAACAACATCCAACACAAAATTATCCTCAATGGCCAATTTCAACACAGTTTAACACAGAAATTGCAGAGAAAACCACTGACAGTCTCAAGCATGTGTGAAAGGTTAGAACACAGCTGAGAAGGAAGAAACCGGGTTCACATTCTGTTTAGGCTGCTGATTTAGGGCAGAGTCTCTAATGAGTTCGATTTCTGTGTAATAGATCATGGCAGAGCGCAAGAATGCCAAAGCTATGGCTGGAGGATCCCTACAGGACAGAACACATGCTGGGCTCGACGTCCCACTACAAGGTAACATAACGTGCTTATACACTACCGGTCAAAAGATTTTTTTTAAATGTTTTTGAAAGAATTCTCTTATGCTCACCAAGGCTGCATTTACCAAAAAATACAGTAATATAATGATTTTTTGTTTGTTTGTTTGTTTGTTTCTATTTGAATACATTTAAAAATTTAATCAGCCTTGGTGAACAGAAGAGAAATGTAATTACTTCAAACATTTAAATGGAAGTGTATGTGCATTTCTTCTCTGGTGAGTAATAGGTGTGTGTTAATGTGTAATTTGTGTGTTACCCTTAGCAGAGTTCCCCACACCAAAGACTGAACTGGTGCAGAAGTTCCAGGTGTTATACGTTGGCATGATGCCGGTTGCCAGACCTATAGGTGAGCAATCTTCTCACTCGTAGCCTTGCACTCGTAGTTTTCATGCTCTCGCTCTTTTTCTCACATACACTCTCTGCTTTTCTTAACAATATAAAATATATTTCACGGATAAATTCCTGTAGCTCAAACAGTACAGCAAGGCGCTAGCAATGCCGTCATGGGTTTGATTTCCAGGGAATGCAAAACTGATCAAATGTATACTTTCAATGCAGGTAAGTAGCTTTGGATACACAAATGTAAATGAACTGGTCATAAAATTTGACCTAACCCTTAACAATAGATAAACACAGTCTGCTTAAACTAACAAACAATGATTCTGTTTCATGTGTTTATTGAAAACACAGTGTAAACATTTACAGTGCAATGTGGAAAAAGTATGTAAATCCTTATTTAATAGGTAGTTGATCTTATTCAGGATCAGACATGTGGCACTTTGCTTACTTACAACACTTTTTGAGTTCACTTTTGAGATGTCTGGTGTGCATCACTTTCTTGAGGTCATGCTTTTGTAACCCTTTCTAGCTTTATGCAAGTCAACAATTCTTCATCTTAGGTGTTCCGAGATCTCTTTTGTTTGACGGTTCACATCAGACAATGGGTCTTGTGAATAGCAAAACCCTCGTTCATGCACTAATAACTTCTCGTTTGGACTATTGTAATGCCTTATTAATTGGCTTACCAAAAAACATTTTAAAAGGCTAAAATATGTACAAAATGCAGCTGTCTTCGCAATAAGTTTGCAATATCTCCTCTCTATCTGCCTTTAAGTCTCAACTCAAAACGTATTTGTTCGAAATGTCTTTTTAATAAATTGTATTTGATGTTTTTGTTAATATTTTTGTGTTTTTTTTTACTGTAAATGTTGCTCAACTACCTTTGTTGAGTGACCTTTGGCTTGTAGAAAGGCACTATATAAATAAACTTCTTCTTCTTCTTCTTTGTGAGTGTTGTTTTATAGGTCAGGGTGGCTCTGACATCCAATCTCATCTTATTTATTGGACCCCAGGTTAGATGACTCCTAACTACAGTTAGCTTTTGAAGAAATCATTACTACCCTACATAGTGTGTTTGTTAAAGACATGAGAACTCATCATTGTTTGTTATTTAAGCAGACAGCATTTGTCTATTGTTGCAGCTGTTGTAAATTATGGCTAATGTATGTGGAAATCCAGATAAAGCCCCCCATACTTTTTTCCTATGACTGTACATGCTATTACAAAGTCAGATTGCCCTGTTTTCTAGGCATGGACATTCTCAACGGTGCAATAGACAGTTTGATTACATCTTCAATCCGAGACGACTGGATCCCAGTGATGTTGAATGTAGCCGATGCAACAGTCACAGTCATCAAAGAGAAGGCAATTACAGATCTTTTCACCTGTTAAACCCAATATCATCATTGCCAAAATAGCTGTGTGTTTTGCTAAAGTACAACTAACGCAGTTATGTTTATTATTGTTGAAATGTTGACTCTTGACACTGTGATTCTTGCTGTCATAACCTATATTAGGAGGAAGAGGAGGTCCTAGTGGAGTGTCGTGTGCGTTTCCTGTCCTTCATGGGAGTAGGAAAAGATGTGCATTCGTTCGCGTTCATCATGGACTCTGGGAACCAGCACTTTGAGTGTCATGTTTTTTGGTGTGAACCCAATGCTGGCAGTGTGTCTGAAGCTGTTCAAGCAGCATGCATGGTGAGTTATAACACCATAATAATGGTTCTACACCTTGTCAATTGCGTTACAAACTTGCTGCGGCAAACATACTACTATGGGCACTATAGCGAAGCTTTATAACTAAACACAGTCAATGTCAAGACCAGAGCTGGGCAATATAGCTAAAATTATATCTCAGAATTTTTCAGCTTATTGAATATATACTACCATTCAAAAGTTTAGGGTCGGTAATAATTTTTAAAAGTCCCTTATGCTCACCAAGGCTGCATTTATTTATTGAAGAATAGTAAAACTGTAATATTGTGAAATATTATTACAATTTAAAACACCTTTTTTATTTTTAAAGTTTTTTGTTTTAATATATTTTAAAATGTATTTTATTCTTATTTTTCAGATTTTTTGATAAATAGAAAGTTTAAAAGATCAGCATTTGAATTCATTTATCAAAATACCCCAAACGGTTT